>PVJO010026409.1:0-21164 GCA_004026905.1 Hystrix cristata
GCTATTCTTGGTCTCTTGTGGTTCCAGATGAAATTCATGATTGTCCTTTCTAATTCTTTGAAGTATGTTAGTGGTATCTTGATTGGAATTGCATTAAATCTGTATAGTAGTTTAGGAAGTATAGCCATTTTCACGATGTTGGTTCTTCCTACCCAGGAACATGGGATGTCCTTCCATTTTTTGATATCCTTTTCAATTTATTTGTTTATTTTTACCAAGAACATGTATTGGTACATTGTATACATAATGATCACATTCATCATGGTTATTTTGTACCTGTACATGATGTATCTTGGTTCCCCCCCTCTTCACCACCTCTCCCTTCTGTTCCCCCTTCCCTATTTACAGCAGGTTTATTTTTATTTATATTTTTCCATTTTTCCCCTTTCATTCTTTTTTCTCTTCCTAGTTTTCCCCCTTCTCCCTTTTTAGTTCTCATCTCTTTTGAATATTATCTTCCTTTTATATAATGTCTATTACACCTCTTTGTCCTTATTTACACTTATGGTTTCTCATATCAGGGCAACAATTCAATGTGTACTCATAAATGTCTCATTTATTTCACTTAAGAATATGTTCTCAAGGTACAACCGTTTACCTACAAATGTCTCTAGTTTATCCTTTTTTATGGCAGAGTAGTACTCCATTGTGCAGAAAAACCACATCTTCTTTATTTTATTTTTTTAACCAAGAACATGTATTGGTACATTGTACATATATTGATCACATTCATCATGTTTGTTTTGTACCTGTACATGGTGTCTCTTGGTTCTCTCCCCTCTTCCCCACCCCTCCCTTCTCCCTCCATCCCTATTTACAGCAGGTTTATTCACAATTCTCCATGATTTCCCTTTCCCCTTTCTTTCCATTTTTTTCCCTTCCTGATTTTCCCCCTTCCCTCTTTCTAGTACTCCTCTCCTTTGTATATTATCTTCCTTTTATATAACATCCGTTGCACCACTTTGTCCTTATTTACAGTTATGGTTTCTCATATCAGAGAAACAATTTGATGTGTGCTCATGAGTGTCTGATTTATTTCACTTAATAGTATATAAAACCATATCTTCTTTTGTTATTGATTGACTGGTGCTGGGGATTGCATCCAATACTTCTTGCATACTAGGCAAGTGCTCTACCACCAATCTATACCCCCGAGCCACTTCCCTTTTTTTTGAGACATCTTTCCAAGTTGTTCAGGCTGGCCTTCAATTTTTGGTCCTCCTGCCTGAACCTCCCAAATAGCTGGGATTATCAATGTGCACCACTGTACCAGGCTCACTGTTCTTTAATTATGTTATTATTCTGCTCATAAGCCATCTTTGTCTTGGTTGTTGCATTGGTTAGGGTTCTCTAGAGGACTTACTGGATATGTTTACAGGATCAGAAGTGGGATAGTCCACAGTGGCCATCTAGATACTGGAGAGCCAGAATATTCAGTGTAGTTATTACTCAGTCCAAGAAGCTGGAAGCTGCAGAACAACAACAAGGATCAAAGATGCAGTGCTAATCTGAGACTGGGCTGTTAACTCCCTGGAGAGTCTCTGGAATGTGTCCATGTTGAAAGGCTGAAGAAACTGGAGTCTCATGTCCACAGTTGATAGCAGCAGCAAATGACACACCCACTCAGACAGCGTGAAGCTTTAGAGACACAGGCCAATTTTTTTCTCCTCCTCTCATTCCCCAAGCTACAAGCCTATTGGAATGGTGCCACTCACAGTTAAGGTGGGTCTTGCCGCTCAATTTGCTGTCCTACATGCCAGTCACCTCTGGAAACACCCGATAGACATAACCAGAAGTATTTTACTAATCTTCTGGTGTTTCTTAAGCCAGTCAAGTTGACAATCATGATTAATGGCCACAGTTGTCTCCTGCAGAAAGAATGCAGCACCTTCAGTTATCCTATGCATTGTCTTTGTTTATACACCTGTAGTTTCACAAAAGTGATGATCCCCTAAATATGGTGAGCTAGATCATTCTAATAAGCAGCATCCTCCTATTTTCATTTTCTTGTTGGCTTATTGGTCATATCTTCCCAGAAATACTACAGGTAACTCAAAGTCAACATGTCTGTTCCAGCCTCTGTACTCTTCCATTTTCTTGTGTTATCAGGCTCTAATAAGTATCACCTTTAACAATACATATGTAACTCCCAATTAATTGTTGCTCTGGATGCAGTTTTGGAAGGGTATGCAATTAGTTGTGGGCAGTGCTGAGCATAACACAAGTGTGAAGTATATATTCTCGTAAGAGGAAAGTGATAATTCATTAAATTGTTCATTCAACAAATAGTGAATGCATTCAGTGTTCAGCACATTACAAGGTGTATCACATTGCTGCTGGGGATTTAGTAGTATATAAAAAAGATAAAATCCCTGTACTCTTGGAGTTTACTTTCTAGTGTGAAGAAACTGATAATAAGCATATTTAATGTATTTTGAGATACACAATATTTCATATTTATGATATATATAGATATATGACATTGAGAAGCTCTTTTTAAAAACATCATTGTAATTGACATACCATAAAATTCATCCGTTTTAAGTATATGGGTAAATTATTTTTAGTAAATTTACAGAGCAATACTAATTTTACCTCATTCTAGTTTAGAATATTTGTGTCATATTTCAATCAATTCCCTCTTCTACTAATTCCGAAGGAACCATTAATCTGTTTTCTTTCTCTGTGGATATACCTTTTCTGGACATTTCATTTAAATAGAATAGTATATAGTCTTTTATGTCCATCTGTCTGTCTGTCTCTCTCCCTTTCCCCTCCCTTTCTCTCCCCTTCCTTTCTTTCAAAATAATGAAGCCATTGTGTTGTTTGATTTTTAATTGTATATATTAAAACATGTTTTGCTACATATTGAAGAGTACTCCCCTTAAGCAAATGAGCACATCGATTAGCTCACGTTGACTTTTTTTACTTACGTAAAAAAAAGCACTTACGTATCTACTTGCAGCACATTTTAAGTATACAGTGTTGTTAATTTTCATTCTCATATTTTAAAGCTCTAGGCACATTTATATCATATCAGAAACAATGCAATATTTACTCAGGTTTGTCTGATTTATTTCACTTTAAGAGTGTGTTCTCAAGGTGCATCCATCTGCCTTGAAATGTCATAAGTTTATCCTTTTTATGGCTGATCAGTACTCCGTTGTATAAAAAAATCTTCTTTATCCATTCATTGGTTGATGGGCATTTGGGTCATTTCCAAGATTTAGCTACTACAAACTGTGCTGCTATAAACATGAGTATGCATGAATCACTGTGATATGATGCTTTTAATCCTTTTGGAAAAATATCAAGAAGGGGAAATAGCTGGTCAAAAGGGACCAGCTCTGGTTGTTTTTTGCGGAATCTCCACACTCATTTCCACAGTGGTTACACCAGTCTATGCTCCCACCAAGAGTGGAGGAGGGTTCCCTTTTCCTGATAGCCCCACTAGCATTTGTTATTGGTTGATTTCCTGATAGCCATTTTTTATGCAATGAGATGGAATCTCAGTATTGTTTTAATTTGCATCTCTCAAATGACCAGTGATGTCGAACATTTCTTCATATAGTTATTTGCCATTCGTACTTCATCTGAGATGTGTCTATTCATTTCAGGTGCCCATTTTTGGATTGGGTTTTTTAATTTGGGGGGTTCTGATTCTTTTAAGTTCTTCATATATTCTAGATGTTAGACCTTTGTCTGAAGAACAGTTGGCAAAAAATTTTTCCAACTCTATGGGTTGACTCTTCACTGTGTTGGTGACTTCTTTTGCAGTGTAAAAGCTTTTAATAAGATGAGATCTGTACTCATGAGTGACTGATTTATTTCACTTAAGAGTATGTTTTCAAGGTGCATCCATTTACCTACAAATGACTCTAGTTTATTCTTTTTTGTGGCAGAGTAGTACTCTACTGTGTAGAAAAACCACATCTTCTTTAGCCATTCCTTAGTTGTTGGGCATTTGTGTTGCTTCCAAGACTTAGCTATTACAAATTGTGTTTCTATGAACATGGTTTTTCATATATCTCTATGGTATGAGGTTTTCAATTCTTCTGGGAAGATACCAAGCAGAGGAATATCTGGATCAAATGGAACCTCTAGATTAGTTTTTTGAGGAGTCTCCATAATGATTTCCATAGGGGTTGCACTAGTCTACATTCCCACCAAAAGTGGAGGAGGGTACCATTTTCCCCACAGCCATGCCAGCACTAGTTGGTTGATTTCTTGATAATAGCTGTTCTTTCTGGAGTGAGATGGAATCTTAGTGTTGTTTTGAATTGCATCTCTCAAATTGTTTCTCTGATATGAGAAACCATAAGTGTACATAAAGACAAAGAGGCATAATAGGTAAAAGAAAGATAATATTAGGTAAAAGAAAGATAGTATTCAAAAGAGAGGAGAACTAAAAAGGGAAAGGGGGAAAAGAAGGAAGGGAAAAAAGGGAAAAGGGGAAAAATGTAAAAATGTAAATAAATCTGCTGTAAATAAGGAAAGAGGAGAATGGAAGGGAGGTGTGGGGAGGGGACGGGGGACCAAGTTACATCATGTATAGGTACAGAATAACCATGATAAATGTGATCATTATGTATACAATGTACCAATACATGTTTTTGGTAAAAAAAAATTTAAAAGATGAGATCCCAGTTGTTCATTCTTTGTATGATTTCCTGTACAGTCTGGGTTTTGTTATAAAGTCTTTGCCTACACTTGTCTTCAAGAGTTCTACCTATTCTATCTTCCAGTAGATTTAGTGTTCTGTTTTAGTATTTAGATCTTTGATCCCTTTTGATTTTAGTTTAGTGCATGGTGAGAGACATAGGTCTAGTTTTAATCTTTGGCTTGCGGAAAGCCAGTTTTTCCAGCACCATTTATTAAAGAGGCTATCTTATCCAGTGAGGATGTTTGGCCCCTTTGTCAATGATAAGGTGGTTGAGTGTGTTTGAGCTTGTTTCTGCATCTTCTAGCCTATTCCATTGGTCCTGAGGTCTGGGTTTTTTCTTTTTTTTTTTTTGTTGCCAGTACCATGTTGTTTTTATCACAATAGCTTTGTAGTATAATTTGAAGTCATAGGTTGTGATGGACCCCTGCCTTGTCTATGTTCTCCAGAATTGTTTTTGCTATTCTTGGTCTCTTCTGGTTCCAAATGAATTTTAGGATTGTTTTCTCTAATTCTGTGAGGTATGCTGTTGGTATTTTGATTAGGATTGCATGGACTCTGTGTAGTAGTTTAGGAAGTATGGCCATTTTTACTGTATTGGTTCCTCCTCCCCCTGAGTAAGGTATATCTTTCTATTTTCTTATGTCTTCTTCAGTCTCCTTTTTCAGAGCACTGTAGTTTTCAGTGTAAAGTTTTTTTTGCTTCTTTTATTGGATTGATTCCTAAGTATTTTTTTATGGTATTGTGAAGGATGTGGCTTCCCTAATTTCTTTCTCAGTGAATTTGTTTATGTACAGGAATGCTATTGATTTTTGAGTGTTGATTTTATATCCAGCTATGCAGCTGAACTTGGTTATCAAATCTAGAAGTCTTTTGGTGTTTTGGGGATCTACTTCTATGTAGAGTATCATGCCAGCCACAAATAATGATAGTTTAACTTCTTTTTTTCCTATCTTTATTCCTTTTATTCCTTTCTCTTACCTAATTGCTCTGGCTAATGTTTCTAGAACTATATTGAATAAGAATGGTGATAGTGGACATCATTGTTTCTATTTTAGAGTGAAAGCTTTCAGTTTTTGACCATTTAGTATGATGTTGGCTGTTGATTTGTCATAGATGCCTTTTATCAGGTTGAATAAAGGCCATCTATTCTCCTTTTCTGTAGGATTTTTTTTTTATCATGAATGGGTGTTGGATTTTGTTAAATGCTTTTCTGTGCCTATTGAGATGATCATGTGATTTTTGTCCTCAACTCTGTTAATATGATGTATTACATTCATTGATTTGCATATGTTGAATCATTCCTGCATCCCTGGAATGAATCCTACTTGGTCATAGTGTTTAATCTTGATGGTTTGCTGCATTCTGTTTGCCAGTATTTTATTGAGGATTTTTGCATCTCTGTTCGTTAGGGAAATTGGCCTATAGCTCTATTTTTTGTTAACTCACTGGTGTCTCTGGTGACAACAAAGTGAAGGACCATAAGGGCAGCGAACATTGGCAAAAGTACTGAGTTGAGTGACACCACTCCACTGTGTCCTGCCACCAGTGGAGAAAGGGAACAGAGGGATAGCATCTGGTAGCACTTGCACTAGGAGAGGGGAGAGGGACTTTGAAGTGGTGTTTCTGCCCTGCTCCCAATGAAGTAAGAGAGGAGAGAGTTGCACCAGGCCAGCCGAGCCAAACAGTAGAGGCACTGCAAGGGCCGGGAAGAACCAACTGTATGCGAGACTCAGCATAGCCTCAGGCTCTTCCTGTTCAAAGGCACCAGAGCAACTGGGTGTGTAACTGAGCAAGCCATGGGCAATGAGGAGAACTACAGAATAAGGAGACAGCAGGTGGGCCCCTGAGGGACTCCTAGAGAACTGTGGCTGCCTACTCTGCACTAGCCCCCACACCCTGAGGCCAAGATCAGCCCCATCCTTAATCCTACTGCAAAATTGGCAGGGCTACCCAGAACGGATTTGGGCACTGACTTGGACACTACCACAGAACTGTGGGCATCAGAGGAAAATCACTGTTTTGTTTTGGTTTCTGGGGTTTTTTTTTGGGAGGGGGATTGTTTTGTTTTCCTTATTCTATCTGTTCTCTTTTTTCCTTTTCTTTTTGGTTGTTTAGGTTGTTTTCTTTGTTTGTTTTGTTCACCTTTTTTTTTTTCTTTCCTCTTGCCTTCCTCAATTATCTGTTTTGATCCTTGGGTTTTTTTCATGTGAGTGAATGTTTTCTCCAGTCTCTCTGGTTTGCTTCAATATTCTTTTACTTCCATCTTTACTCTTTACTCTTTCTCTTATGTCTTTTCCTATTTCACAAAAGCTTGGGTGATTGATCTTTATCCTCCAGCCTTGCTGTTACTGTATTTCTCTTCATTTACATCTGTTTTTTCCCTTATCCCTCTGAAATTTTTCCCACTCCCCCACAGGGTAAAACTACTCTACCAGTCGGAAACTCACTGCATACAAGTGCCTGGCTTATGTTGCATTTTGTTATATAACTGTAGATCTTGCTCGTATGGTTAAAAGTACCAAATTAATAGTTACCACAGTTTGTCAGTTTCTAGACCGGACTTGATGCTATTGTTATTGCTGATTGTACTACTGTAGCTATGGTGTCATACCTGTTGTAATAAGTTGTTCTCCCTAGCATGACGACACTGTGATTGTCTGGAGTCATAATTGAGATCATAGTCCATTATCAAAAGGCTAAGCACTGGACCAATAGATAGCAATTCCCCATACCTATAAAATTGGGAGGGTAAGTTTGATCCCTGGCATCACAAAAAAAAAAAAAAAATTGGGGAGGGTAAGATCTTGGAACAGACACAAAGGCCAAGAACCATCAATACCTAGAAGACATCTCTGAAGAACAGACATTATGTAGGGAAGCCTTGATTCTTGTGATAAAGCTACCTACCATAAGCAGTCTACAAACATCAACATAGAAAACAAACTAAAATTTAAAAAAACAGAAAATGACAAGACACAAGCAAAATGCAACCCTAGACCTCCAGTCTACTCAGGACACATCCAGGGGACAACAAAATAGAGAAAATCAGAAGTCACTCATCTGAATACTCAGAAGTGATAGCTGCAGAAATAAAAAATACAGATGAATGAAGCCATAGAGAAAATCAGATTAGAAATAATTCTACAGGTAAAAGAATTATGATCAATGAAGGACTTAGTGAATTTACAGAAGATGCAGATAAAAAATAAAAGCTTAGGAAAATGATGGAAAATATGAAAGCCCAACTCATGAAAGAAGTGGAACCCATGAAACAGATCCAAACAGATATCCAGGAGATTAAAAACTTTATTGAAAATATACACAATCCATTGAGCCATGGAGAAGACAGAATACCTGATATAGAAGACAGAATTGTGGTAAGTGATCATGAAAATAAAGATTTCTTAAAAATAGCAACAGACCATGAAAAATCAAATTGACATCTGTAAGATGATGCAAAGAACAACATAAGATTGATCAAAGTCAAAAGCAGGAGACAGTGCAAGTGACATAAAAATCCTGTTCACAGAAATAATGGCAGAAAATTTCTCAAGGATGAGAAAAGAGTTCGACATGCAGATAAGTGAGGGATATAGAACCCCGATTGCCATGACCAAAATAAATCTGCACTGAGACATAATAATCAAGATTCCAGGAATTCAACATAAGAACAGACTATTAAAAGCTGTTAGAGAAAGGAAACAAATCACTTGTAAAGGAAAGTCTACCAGAATCACAGCAGACTTCTCAACACAAACCCTTAAGTCAAGGAGAGCTTGGAGTGAAGTGTTTCAAGCCCTAAAAGAAAACAATTTCTAAGCTAGACTGGTATATTCTGCAAAACTGTTTTTCAAAATTGATGGAAAAATCTCATTTTCATGATAACTACACCTAAAGAAATTCATGACTACTAAACCAGCACCCCCAACATTCTCAAGGGTACCCTAGAAAAAGATAGACGCTAACAATGACAAAAGATCTAACAGAATGAATATACCAGCTGGGTTGAACAGTTGAGTAGAAAGGAAATGCAGTGAATCAACAACAGAAAATAAGGACACAATGGGAATAAGTCAATACCTATGAATAATAGGTGAATGGTGAATGGTCTCAATTTGCCAATCAAACAATGCAGACTGGCAGAATGGATCAAGAAACAGAATCCAACAGCATGCTGTATATAAGAAACAGGTTTAGCCCAAAAAGAAAATCACAGACTCAAAATCAAAGGATGGAAAACAACATTCCATGCAGAGAAACCCGATAAAGGGCCGGTGTAGCTATTCTGTATTCAGAAAACAGGCACTTAAAGCCAAACTGTCCAAAGAGGCAAAGAAGGTCATTACAGCTTGGTTAAAGGAACAATTCAAAAGGAAGTGATAAGAATTATTGACAGATATGCACTGAACAAAGGTATACCAAGCTTTATAAAACAAATACCATTGAGTATATGAGACCAGATAAACATAAACACAATTATAGTAGTGAATCCTTAATACTTCACTCTCACAAATAGATCAGCTAGACAAAGACTCAACAGATAAATATCAGAGTTAGACAAAACCTTCAAAAAATGGACTTGATAACTACAATGTTCCACCCAAGAAGCAGACTACTCATTCTTCTCAGCAGCACATTGAGCTTTCTCTAAAGTAGACCACATATTAGCCGATAAAGCAAGCTTAAGTCAATGTAAAAGAACTGAAATTATGTCATGCATATTATCAAATCGCAGTGCAATGAAAATAGAAATCAGTGGCAGAACAGAAATCATGCAACTGCACAAAAACTAAACAATACACTCTTAAAAGAATTGAATTACAGAAGAAATCAAGGAAGAAATGAGGCAGTTTCTAAAACTAAGCAGTAATGCCAATACAACCTAGCAGTATTTAAGGGACACAATGAAAGCAGTTCTAAGAGGGAAGGTTGCAGCTGTGAATGCCATCACAAAGAGAATGAGCTTGTCTTAGTTACTTATCTCTGAGACAAATTACCCAACACCTAAAATCAAGGGAGGAAAAGTAGGTTTATTTTAGCTTATAGTTTGTAGAGGCTGCAGTCCATAGTAGGATGGCAACATGGCAGAGGGGAATGGCAGAGGAGAAACAGTCCATGGCAGGGCAGGCAGAAAGCAGCAAAACAGCCTTCATTTCCCTTTTATCCTTTCCAGGTTACAAGCCTATTAAATGGTGCCATCCATACCCAGGATGGGTCTTTTCTTTATCCACGCCCAGAACTATGTTAAACCAGTCAGTGGACTGATTTAGTTATCACACACCTTTAATCCATAGTCACACACTGTAGATTCAGCCACTTTTGAAAAGCTCCATCTGTGAGTGCATGAGGCTTTGGAGTAACATCTATGTACAAACCATAACAGAGCCCAGAAGACCTAACAGTGCACCTCAAGGAACTAAAAAAACAAGAACAATCCAAACTCAAAGCTAATACAAGGAAAGAAATTACAAATATCAGAGCAGGTATCAGTGAAATTGAGACAAAAAATTAATGAATTTAAGAGTTGGTTCTAAAAAGAATAAACAAAATGGACAAATCCTTAACCAATCTAAACAAAAAAGGAAAGACCCAAATTGGTGTTCCTAGAAATGAAAAAGTTGTAATCACAACAGACATCACTTAAATGAAAAAGATTATTAACACCTACTTCACAAACCTGTATGTCAATAAATTGAAGAATTCAAAAGAATGGATAGATTCCTAGATACATATAACTTGCTAAAACTGAACCAAGAAGATTTTAAAGCCCTGAATAATACAATAACAGGCAATGAAAATCAAACCATCAACTAAGAAAGGCCCAAGCCCAGATTTGTTCACTGTTGAACCTACAAAAACATCAGAAAAATTCTAACACTGATACTCAAGACTTCTAATAAAATTGAAAGGGAAGGAGTACTCCCCAAGTCATTCACAGAAGTTACCATTACCCTCATTCCATCAAGACAAGGATCCAAACAAAAAAGAGAATTACAGGCCAATCTGTTTAATGAACATAGATGCAAAAAATCCTCACTAAGGAAATGGCAAACAGAATGCAACAAATCATCAAAAAGATCATATGTAACCAATAAGACTTCATCCCAGGGATTCAAGGATGGTTCATCATACACAAATCAACAAATGCTGCAATACATTACATAAATAGAAGCAAGGACAGAAATCACATGATCATCTCAATAGATGCACCAAAACCCTTTAACAAAATCTAACATCCTTTCATGATAAAAACTCTTCTGAAGATGCAGAAATAACTGCAAACACACTCAAATACCTCATCTTTGACAACGGAGCCAAACACCCTCACTGGAAGAAAGACAGCCTCTTTAATAAATGGTGCTGGAAAAATTGGCTTACCACATGCCGAAAACTAAAACTAGATACATGTCTCTCACCATGTACTAAGCTAAAATCAAAGTGGATCAAAGGTCTAAACATTAAAAGAGAAACACTATATCTCCTGGAGAATAAAACAGGAAGAACTCTTGAAGACATAGGGGTTGGAAAAAAATTTATGAACAGAACTCAGACTGCATGAGAAACAATACAAAGAATCAAAGCTTGGGCCCACATCCTATTTAGAAGCTTTTGCACGGCAAAAGAAATTACTAATAGAGTGGGGCGAAAAATCACAGACTGGGAGAAAGTTTTTGTCAGTTGTCCCTCAGACAAAGGTCTAACATCTAGAATATATAAAGAACTCAAAAAAAATCAACCCCCCCAAATTTAAAGACCTTATCCAAAAATGGGCATCTGAAATGAATAAACATTTCTCAGATGAAGAAATAAAAATGGCAGATAAATATATGAAAAAATGTTGAACATCATTGGTCATTCGAGAGATGCAGATCAAAACAACACTAAGATACCATCTCACTCCAGAAAGAATAGCTATTATCAAGAAATCAACCAATAACAAGTGCTGGCAGGGCTGTGGGGAAAAAGGAACCCTCCTCCACTGTTGGTGTGAAGGTAGACTGGTTCAACCACTGTGGAAATCAGTGTGGAGATTCCTCAGAAAACTACAACTAGATGTTCCACTTGACCCAGCTATTCCTCTGCTTGATATCCTCCCAGAAGAATTAAAATCATGCCACAGTGATATATGCACAGCCATGTTCATAGCAGCACAATTTTTAATAAGTAAGTCTTGGAAACAACCTAAATGCCCAACAACTGATGAGTGGCTAAAGATGTGGTTTTTCTACACAATGGAGTACTACACCGCCATAAAGAAGGATAACTAGAGTCATTTGTATGTAAATGGATGTTCCTTGAGAAGATACTATTAAGTGAAATAAATCAGACACTTATCAGTACACATCAAATTGTTTCTCTGATATGAGAAACCATAAGTGTAAATAAGGACAAAGGAGTATAATAGATGCTATGTAAAAAATAAAGATAGTATTCAAAAGAGAGGGGAAGTAGAAAGGGAAAAGGGGGATAGAGAAGGAAGGTTAAAAGAAAAGTAAGATGAAAGGGAAAAAAAATGGAAAAATGTAAGTTTGTTGCAAATAGATAGGGGTGGGTGAATGGAAGGGAGGGGAGGGGAAGGGGGGAGCCAAGATGTATCATGTACAGGTACAAAGTAACCATGTTGATTATGATCATTATGTATACAATGTACCATTACATGTTCTTGGTAAAAATAAAAATTAAAAAAAAACAACTTCTGACGAAGATAGGTATAGAAGGACCTTATCTCAATCTGATAAAAGCCATTTATGACAAACCTACAGACAATGTCATATTAAATATGCCATATTAAATGGGAGAAAACTGAAAGCTTTCTGTTATAGTTTGTGTCTAGATTTCCCCCCAAAGCCTCATGAGGTCATCAGTGGGCCAGATCTAGAATGTGTGATTACCAAATTAGTCCACTGATCTGTTTTGCGTAGTTCTGCTGCAATCAAGGATATAATGCTAGTATTAAGGGTATTAGGATTAAGGGTGGGAGTGCTACCCACTCTAAATCCAGGTGGCCTGGATAAAATATAAGGGACAGAAAGAGGCTTGCCTCCCTTGCTTGCTGTCTTGCTTGCCTTGGTGCCTTCTGCCCATCTGCCATGCCACCCAGCCTTGGACCAAACTGATTGTGGACTGAAACCTCTAGAAACTGTGAGCCAAATAAACCTTTCCTCCTTTCAACTTTGGGTGTTGGGTATTTTGTCTCAGCAACGAGAGAAAAATAACTAAGACACTTTCCTTCTAAAAATCAAGGGTAAAAAAAAACAAGGATACCACTCATATTCAACTTAGTACTTGAAACATTAGCAAGAGCAATTAGGCAAGAAAAAGAAACAAAATGGATATGTATAGGAAAAGAAGAGGTCAGATTATCCTTATTCACTGAGTATATGATCCTCTGCAGAGAAGATTCCCCCAAATCCACCAAAAGATGCTTAGAATTAATAACCAAATTCAGTAATGTAGCAGCATACAGAATAAACAGACAAATTTATAGTATTCCTATACACTAATAATGAACCCACTGAAAAATTAGGAAAAAACAGTTTTGACAGTAGCACCAAAATAAGTTAAATACTTAGGAATTAACCTAAGGAAGTGCAAGACCTCTATGATGAAAGTCAGAGAGGACATAAAAAAATGGAAAGATATTGCCTGTTCTTGGATAGGCAGGACTAATACAGTCAAAATTTCCCTATTTCCAAAATTGATAAACAGATTTAACACAATCCCAAAATACCAATAGCATTCTTCACAGAACTGGAGAAAGCAGAAGGGAGGGGTGGGGAAGAGCGGGGAAAAACCTAGACACATGATGTACAGGTGCAAAATAACCAGGATGAATGTGATCATTATATATACAATGTTACCAATACATGTTCTTGGTAAAAAAAAAAAATTAAAAAAGAACTGGGGAAAGCAATCCTAAAGTTGATATAGGAGCATAAGAGAATCAGAATAATAAAAACAGTTCTGGATAATAAGCAAAGTGGGAGGCAACACAATCCTGAACTTGAAATTACATACTTTTCTTTTGCTTGGAATTCATTGAACTTCTAGCCTGGGTTCAATTAATCAAATTTTTCAAAATACTATTACTTCTGTGATTTCAGCATCAAACCTAAGAAAATGGAAAGAGAACATATGAATTTAAAAACATAAAAAGGGAAACAATAAAGATCAGAGTAGATGTCCATAAAATACAAGAATAAAATAGGGAACATAAGTAGAAATCAAAGCTTAAGGAACTAGAATGCATACTCAGAAGATCTTGCTTCAGTAGTGGAGAACTGTTAGAACTAGACTGGGTACTACAAATTGTAAAAACATAAATGCAACACCCAAAAGGATCAAACTATTTGTGAGTGGTTGTTTTATAATATATTGACTATCTTACATGATTTATTGAATACTAAAATGAGAAACAGAAGGGTTGTATGAGTTACCATTAATCTACACAGCTAAAAAGTACGCTGGGCCTCAAGAATGTTGAAACATTGAAGTAAAGTTGTTTTATTGTGGGGTTGGTATAGAGGCAAGGTCATCAATGTCATCTTCTGTCATCTGAGATTTGAGAAAAGTTGATAGAAGGCACAAAGGCATTGGCATTTGTTTGATACTAGTAGAAATGGTGTTCTTCAGAAACACATCAAGTTTCTACTGTATGGGTTGTTATTTTCATTATATATTTCTTTACAATAAGCAAAAACATTTTCTGTCTACCTGTCACCTTGTTATAATTGATGCCCATTTCTTATAACATCTGTATGCCGCTGCTGATAGTAGCAAATGTTTCTGTCAGTTTCTTTGCTGTGAACTGTAAGTGCCTTAGATAAGCCTCCTTCTTCCTCTGTCTTAGCTGTGTATTACTGTCTTCCTATAGTTTGTTCAGCTCCTCTTTGAAAAGTTCTTCCACCTTCCATTTCAGCAAGCTCATGAGTGCCCTCTTCATCAGTTGCCTGTTCTAGCATCATCTTGTTATTGTTTAATCAACCACAGAATCTGTGTTAAAGTCTTTGAACATATGTATTCGTATATGTCCTTAAAATTTTCCAAATGCCAATCATGCATTGTTGTGTGACTTCTCATTTTGCAACAACGTTCTGCAATGTTAAAACTTTCCTAGGTCTTTCAGAGCATTCAGCCAGTTTCAGTCACTTTAACAGCCTGTGCATGTACTGTATTTGGCATGAATAGTATGCTCTAAACACAGCTGTTGCACCTTGGTTTATTAGTTGAATGAGTAAAGTTGTGATGAACAGCAAGTAAAAACCTTTATTTTAGGATGCATGTCACCAGTGTGCTGTGGATGACTTGGAGCCCTAAGAGCCAAAGAATCTTGAATGTATTCTCTTCTCCTGCCTGTGGAATAAAATTGTTGAGAAACCAGTCTTCAAAAAGTGCTGATTTTATAGTTTTTTTGGGTTATAGTGATAATAAATAGGAAGCATATGCCTGTACATATTCTTGAATGCTACAGAGAAATTTTGAAGAAATGAAAAGATTGAGGCAGAAACTTACAGATGAAGTGTTCAAAGACAAAAGAAGAGCTTATTTCTGGATATCCAAGTGTGTATATTTATAAATAGTTGATGTGTATTTCCAAAGAGAGTGGAATTGGACAACAAGCTTATGCAGTTGTTTGTCCACGATGTTTAAATCTATAGAAGGTATAATGGACTTAATGTGGTCAACTTGTGCTAGAACGCCCAGCTGGACTGAGTTGGTGTGATTTTGGATGTAGAGGATCCACCTGAGGATTGTTGCTGATGCAGCATAAGGCAGAATGGGATAGATGCTGGTTGGTGGGCTGTTTCCCAGGAGAAGCTCTGCTGTGGCTGGTTCTCCTGAAAGGAACTCAGCTGTTCGCCTCACAGAAGGAGCTTGGGGCCTTATTGTCATCAAGGATGGCTGCTGTTGCTTCAGGGGAGCTCTGGTCGTCATCTCTGCTGCGAGGATCGTATACTGGTTCCAGTAAAGACTTCCTCAGCCATCATCTGCAGACACGGATGTACATGGGACAGTGCTGTGGGCTCCCAGCCCTTGTTTGGATCTTTTGGGTGCCCAGTGCCTATATGGACATTCGGCACTCTTCCTGCATTTGGCTTGTGGGTGAATATTGTAACTTATAAATGTCCTATATTAAATCTGCTCTCTTACAAACCATTGACTCTAGGAAAGCTGCATAAGACTGAAGGGGATAAAAATCATTCATGGAGAGAGTGTGATTTCACAAGCCTTGTATAACGGTTCAGTTAGATAAGATATATACAATGCCTGGGGCACTCTAAGAGATCAAAAAATGTTACATGTTATTATTGTGGGGCATAAGATGAGAGTAAGGATGCGACTTCATCTACACTGTTGTTAAGCCTGTATTGCAGGATTTTCAAAGTTGAATAATGGTGATATTCTAGGTATGTTATAAAAGACCAACCATTTTATAGGAGATATGTACATCAATATGTACAGTGGTGCCTTCGTTTATGAACTTAATTCGTTCTGTGATTCTGAAAAAGATGGCCATGTTCGTGTTTGTGAAGGAATGATGTCTGTGGTCTTGCTCATCACCTGATGCAGAGTTTGCAAACAAAAACAAAATTTTGCCAAACACTTCTGTTTGTGAACCAGATTGTTTGCAAACAGAAGTGTTTGTGAACCGAGGTACCACTGTATAAGGCTGAAATAGCAAAAATGGGTTAGATTCTCAGATGTAGTATTTTTTAAATATAGTGTTCTATAATGATGTACACAGTTATCACATGTTCTTTTATTTTTCTCAGTACAAGAAATGCATTCCTTCATGTGATCACATTGATTTGGTGTACGGGGTGCTGAAGCAAGCAGTGATTACATTCATTTGGGAATGTCTCTGACATAAGACTGACATCTGTAATAAAGGACTAAGTTACAACTAACAGAGGGGTGACAGATGTTAGCTTTTGTTTAGATATGGAACATATTTAATGGTTTAATCAGTATTACCTACAAAGCTTATTTAGTATTTAGTTAAGAGGCCCAGTCCTTAGCTGTAGGCTCATAAATGTCACCAGTATTCTGAAGTACTGTTCATCATTACCTAGCTTTGTTCAATTTGTGTTAGAAACTACCAAAAAGTTAATGAATATGTTATGGTTTATATATAGATGTCAGCCAAGAGCCTCATGCACTTATAAGTGGGGCTTTTGTAAGGTGATTGGATTAAGAGTTAATTATAGCTGACTTACTCTTAGGATATGGGGCCTGGTCTGAAGAGGCAGATCACTGTGAGTGTGACCCAGAAGGTTATATCTCCCTTCCTGGCTACTCCGTTCATTCTCTGCTTCCCTGCCACTATGCTATGAACACCTCCCCATTGCTATGCCCCACTGCCACGCCATCCTGCTTTGGAGCCAGCTGACTGTGATCTGAAACGTTGGCCATAAAATCCTCTCCTTTAAGTTGCAAGTGTTTGGTATTGTGTCTCAGTGAAAAAAAGTAACTAAGCATGGAAACTAAAGTTATGGGGATGCAAAAGACATATTTTTAGCACTCAGTGCTACGAATAGATGATTGAGCCACTTATGACTTGAAGCCAAAGTAGGAAATGTATTGTTAGTTTTGCAGAAAAAAAGAATTTGTTTTAGCCCTTTATTGTTAACTCCCTACTCTTCTGAGGTTTAAGTTAGGCAGTTGGAAGGAAGGGTGATACCAGTAGTAGAGAATTCACATAAGTATAAAAGATAGTCCAATTTTCAGCAAAGGAGCCAAACACCCTCACTGGAAGAAAGATAGCCTCTTTAACAAATGGTGCTGTAAAAATGGGCTTGCCACATGCCAAAAACTAAAACTAGATACATGTCTCTCACCACGTTCTAAACTAAAATCGAAGTGAGTCAAAGATCTAAACATTAAAACGGAAACACTAAATTTACTGGAGAATAGAATAGGAAGAACTCTCAAAGCATAGGGGTAGGAAAAAAATTTATGAACAGAACCCAGACTGCATGGAAACTAATACAAAGAATCAGTGCTTGGGATCACATGCAATTAAAAAAGCTTTTGCACAGCAAAAGAAATCACCAATAGAGCAGGGTGAAAATACACGGACTGGAAAAAAAACGTTTGCTAGCTATCCATCGAACAAAGGTCTAACATCTAGAATACACAAAGAACTCAAAAAAAATCAAACCTCCCAAATTTAAAGACTCAATCCAAAAATGGGCATCTGAAATAAACATTTCTCAGATGAAGAAATAAAAATGGCAAATAAATATATGAAAAGTGTTCAACATCACTAGTCATTCAAGAGATGCAAATCAAAACAACGTTAAGATTCTATCTCACTCCAGAAAGAACCGTGTTCATGAAAAACTCAACCAATACGAAATGCTGGCGGGACTGTGGGGAAAAAGGAACCCTCCTCCACTGTTGGTGGGAATGTAGACTGGTCCAGTCACTGTGGAAATCAGTGTGGAGATTTCTCAGAAAACAACTAGAGGTTCCATTTGATCCAGCTATTCCCCTACTGGGGATCTTCCCAGAAGAATTAAAATCATCATACCACAAGGACGTATGTACCACCATGTTCATAGCAACACAATTTGTAATAGCTAAGTCTTGGAAACAACCTAAATGCCCAACAACCAACGAATGGCTAAAGAAAATGTGGTTTTTCTACACAATGAAGTACTACACTGCCATAAAACAGGATAAAGTAGAATTACTTTTAGGTAAATGCATGTTCCTTGAGAACATACTTTTAAGTGAAATAAATGAGACACTCACGAGTACACATCAAATTGTTTCTTTGATGTGAGAAATCGTAAATGTAAATAAGGACAAAGAGGTGTAATAGATATTACATAAAAGGAAGATAATATGCAAAGGAGAGGAGAACTAGAAAGAGAGAAGGGGAAAAAGCAGGAAGGGAAAAAAGGAAAGAAACAGGAAAGGGAAATCATGGAAAAATATGAATAAACCTGCTGTAAACAGGGAAGGAGGGAGCAGAAGGGAGGGGCGGGGGAGAGGGGGGAAACCAAGATACACCATGTACAGGTACAAAATAAATATGATGAATGTGATCATTATATGTACAATGTACCAATACATGTTCTTGGTTAAAAATAGATTTAAAAAAAGTTAGTCTAGACTTTCATGTGCTCACAAACATTGGAGAAGGAAAGATTCACACAGAGAAGTGGTAAAGGAGTATACAAAATTGTCTGTCCTCCCTAATAAGTACTGAGGACAGTGAATGCTACAGAACTTCTTGGAAGTTGGAGATTGGTGAGGACAGTTGAGGAAGGATGGCCAGGTAAAGAAAGTACAACTAAAAAGTTGAAATACTCTAACTGAGCAGCATGATAGATAGAAGGGTGTTTTAACCTAGAGAGATTGGACAAAAGCTCAGAATGTTAGGCACTGACCCCATGTAGTAGGACTCATGGTGCATCAGTTTATTTAGCCATGTATTCTCTGTTAAAGTATTGCTCAACTTGTGTTCGCAAGACCGCATACAGGACCCCCCCCAAATGTGTGTGTCTCCTTTTCCTTTCTCTTTGACCTCACAGACATAATCTTTCATTAAGTTGCATTATATCTTATTTCCATCACACATCTTGAGTCTCAGCTTTACCCTGTCTTGATTTCTTACTGATTTGATTCTTAGGGAAAAATAAACTGTAACGTGGAGTTTATGTGGCATTTTATTTCCCTGTTCCTTCTACATGATAGGAACCGTGGTCTCTTTAAAATGCATGTGGAATTGTTGTATCCTTTTGGAGATCATTCTTTTTTTGTTTTTTTTTTTTGTTTGTTTTGGTGCTGGGGATCGAACTCAGGGCGTTGCGCTTGCAGGGCAAGCACTCTAACCACTGAGCTAAATCCCCAGCCTCTAGAGATCATTCTTTTTGAGCTTCTGATTGCATTTAGAATAAGTGCCAACTCCTGGCCATGATCGCTGCCTGTACCTCTACTCCATTTCCCCATTTGCAAAAACACTAAAGTATTTTCTGCCTGGTATCTTTGCTCATGTTGGTTCTGTGACTTGGAATGTTCATCCCTTGGCTTATCATCTTCTGACTCCTTAAATGGTGCTTAATCGGACTTTCCCTAGTACTCCAGTAGAAGTACGTCCCTGGTTACACAGTACAGTATTATACTGACTACCTTCAGTTACCTTTTGAGTATTTAATTTGACTATTATTGTTTGCCTGCTAATCCATAAATTCCATGAAAGCAAGCACTGTTCTATTTTATCTGTGTATATCTAGTGCCCGAGAATGTATCTTGTATATATGAATACATTCTTTCACTTACCCAATACTCTTTATGTCTAACATTAAACATACATAGTATTTATTGAATGGAAAGTTTAGTATATATGAAATAAAAATAAGCAAATGGTAAGAGCAGTGTGTGAATGGAACATGTTAGTAATCATTGGGAAAAAAGATATTTGTATAGGGTTGCACATCTATAGAAAAAATCTGGAAACATATATTCTCATGAAATACTAATTATTGGTTACTATGGAAGTGAGATTGGGAGTGCGAGTACAAGAGACATGCTCCCAAAGTAGAGGACTTTGAATTTAACTTAATTCTACATTATTTGGGTTTTTAAATAAGACAAAATTTTTATAATAAAAATATAAAAAATGAAACACTGATGAGAAATACAGTAAATACAGTGAACTGTATCATCTCATAAGTGGGGCTCGGAAAGTACTAAATTCCTCCTGACCCCCCAGGCATCGTGCTAATGCATGTTTTGATGCTGCTCTGGCTGCACTTCCCCAGCTCACTCCTCTTGATAGTAGAAAAATAACTGGGTATGATAGTTGCAGGAGTGTTCGGTAGCTTTATCTCTAAATAAAATGGACTTACTCTGGCCAATACCAAGAAAAAAATTCGATGACAAAAATCATTTTCAAAATAAAACTAACTCGAATGTACTTTAAAATTTTTTAAAAAATTTCATCTTAATGGTACACTTTAGAGGTACATAATGATTACATTCGTCATAGGGGGTTTGTACCTGTACATTACATATATTGTTGCTTCTTTATTTCCCATTCCCCTCCCCTCACCCCCTCCTCCCTCCCTATTTACAAAAGCTTTGTTTCCATTTTTTCCTTCCATTTCTTATTTCTCTTGTCCCTCTGTTCCTTTCCCCTTCCCTTGTTCCCTTTCCCATTTGGACATTTCCTTCCCTTTCCCAATATAATATATTTTAGTCTTTATTTACACTTCCGTTTCTCACACCAGAGAAACTATGCGGTGTTTAAACATGTGTGTTCGATTTATTTCACTTAAGAGTATGGTCTCAATTCCTCAAAAAACTACAACTGGAAGTTCCATTTGACCCAGCTATTCCCCTACTGGGGATCTTCCCAGAAGAATTAAAATCGTCATACCACAAGGACATATGTACCACCATGTTCATAGCAACACAATTTGTAATAGCTAAGTCTTGGAAACAACCTAAATGCCCAACAACCAACGAATGGCTAAAGAAAATGTGGTTT
>PVJO010026410.1:0-21147 GCA_004026905.1 Hystrix cristata
GTAGGATAGTTTTTCTAGGATGTGCATCCAGGGGAGAACTTCCAGGTCCTACGGAAAGGGCATCTTCTATTTTTACCTCTGCTCCCAAGGTGCCCCGAAGTGCCTGGAGGAGCCATCTGTCAGCAGTGGTCAGCTTAATTTTTTTGTTTTGCTAATGGATCTGGTCCTGGATGTTATATTCAGTTCCATTAATCTGTTTGTCTCTCCTGGTGCTGATATGCTGCCAAGTTACCCAGCTTTCTAATACAATTTAATATTTATTTACAGACCCTCTGTATTAGCTTGCTAGGGCTGCCATAATAAACCCTATTGAGGTAGGGCTACCACACAGGATGGAAAATTTTAAACAGAAGTTTATCGTCACACAGTTCTGTAGATTATAGTTCTGAGATCCAGATACCAGCAGGGGTGGTTTTTTGGGCGGCAGAGCAATGGATCTGTCCCAGGCCTCTGTCCTGGACCCATAAATGGCATCTTCTCCCTGTGTCTTCACATTATCTTCCCTCTCTATGTGACTGTTTTAAATTTCTCTCCTGCCACATCCATTCACATTGGATTAGAGCCTACACTTAGGACCTCATTTTACACTTAATCACCTCTACAAAGACCCCGTCTCCAGATGCAATTCTACTCTGCCATTCTGGAGTTAGAACTTGAGCATATGAATTTTGAGGGGCACATAATTAAGCCCCAAACACCCTCTCTCTTAGTTTTTCATTAAAACTGAATTTTAGAATCAGTTTCTCAAATTTCGCAAAGCAAAGCTCACCCACTTTCAGTTGGAATTGTGTTGGATTGATTCTTGGAGAAGCGAGGTACTTGTGACATTAAGCTTTCCCCGTCAGGACTGTGCGGGCCTAAACTTTGCTCAGGGAGTCCCCGATTGCTTCCCGGCCCAGACAAACCTTCCTCCAGGAACCCGGCCTGGCCTGGCCCAGGCCACCCATCAAGCCACAGCCTAGCACCGGTTCTGGAACATTTCACAGGTCTCTCAAATGTCACTTCTCCGGGCGGACATTGCTTCTTATTCAAGTTTGGATACCATGCAACTGTAGCACAATGTCTGGCGTTTAGGAAGTTGTAATAAATATCAATAGGATAAGAGGGTAAAATAAACCAGAATGGCAATTTATTACGTTTTCGTGGGTGATATTTCCTCTGTAGAGCCTGCTGGCGAGGAGGTCACTGTCTCAGGGTTAGCGGGCGTGGGAATCAAAGTTGATATGGAAATGGGGCAAGGAACATGGACTCACGAAGTCAGCAGAGGCGGAATGAGACTTAAACTTTCCACTTCATAGCAGATTTCACTGCTTTAGTAGCTGGAATGTTTGTGTCCACCTTCCTTACTGTCGCTCGCTCCTGCCAAGTCCTAGGTGAACCTTGTCAGGCTCCTTTGTCTCCTGTTGTCCTGGCTTTGCGCTGGCCCCGTTGTTACCACAAAGCTTCTTTGGGATGGAGAGCTGCTTTTCACATCCAGTGCGGCCTCCCCGAGATCACAAACAGCCACTGCTTCCCTGGGAGGCGCCATCTTGATTCACAGACGTCTTTCTGCGTGAGCCTCGGGGACTTCCTGTTGGGCCAGACTCTCACCACTTGCTCAGGGGCTGACTCCAGCTTCACTCGGAAGGCTCAGTGCCTATGCCCGGGCCCTTTCCTCTGAAATTATTCAGCCCACGGAGGGTTTCAAAACACCCCCAAGGCCACATGGTAAAGGTGACTCTTCAAACGCGTTTCAAGTCCCTGGCTTTTGATGGCTTTCATCTCCTCGACAGTAAGGAGAGTTTTAGACAGTGCAGTGAGGCCTGTGCAGGATGCAGGAGGACATATCACTGCTGCGGCCGTTTTCCCTGAATGGGCAGATGAGCGCCAAGAGCCTACGAGGTGTTCACGTATTGACCCAACGCTACAGGTGTGTTCCCGGGGACTCCGTCTTGCAGGACCCAGGGGGCACTTGCCATCCTTTCTGGTGGGGAAAGGGGACGTGGAATCATCCTCCCCGCTCTTCACTGTCTACACAACACAGACATCACCCCTTTTCACAGGACCCAAGCACGGCACTCCAGGAAAGCCTTCTAGAATAGGGCAGAATATTCTGAGAATCATCTTGTTAGCAAATTTGTGGTGAACGTCTGTTCTGTGTTTGCTTCTCTTTTTTCAGTAACAGTTTCCATATTTTCTGGTAGGGAGCTATCGTTACCTCCTCCCTACTGTTTCTGTGCGATTCCCAATCAGTCCCCCTCCTCACAAACAGCTCCTGTCAGGTCTTGTTTGAAATCCTGCCCTCGAAAGTCCTTTTGGGGATGTTGAAAGGCTACTCCAGCTGTTCCAAAGAACTTCTCACTACTCCTTCGCTTGCTGAGTGAACTACTCACATTTTGTAAATATTTTAGGGATGGGCAGGACCCCCAGTCATTAACTTCTTGGGATAAATTTTAGTGCTATCTCTGTATCTGACATCTTAGAGAATGTATTATTTCACATAAGAAAAATTACCCGGTAACGGAATCTGATTTTCTGAACAAAACTTCAAACAGAATCTCCTATGAAACTTTGAAAGGCACCAGACTAAAGAGAACACAGAGAAAACAAAGCCCAACTTAATCCTGTTTTCATGAGTCACAAAAGACCTTGCGCAAAGCAGTCCCTGCTCAGGGTCATACTGTCATCCAGCAGGGCGCCCAGAGAACCTCGCTTGGCCTGCATTTGAATGTGTTTCTTTGTGCTTCTAAAGTTTCTATCTGGCAGAAACTGCAATCTTATCACTGCCACTGTTTCCCTTCTCCCAGGGCGCTGCTTGCTGCCTCACACGCAAGTAGGTCTGAATCGGCTCAAAGTAGGAGCTGGTGACAGAGGCACGAGGTGGCCCGAGGAGCTCTGGGAAGGTAGGAGGGAAGGAAGGTGATCCACAAAGCCTCCTCTCTGGCTGGACCCACCTGTCCTCTTTGATGGGAGTTCAAGGGTTGGATGAGCAGATAAGGGAGGACCTGCCAACGGCTTCCAGGGACCAGCTGGTCTCCCAGAGTCCTCATGCCTCGTTGTAAAAGTGTCCTGCACACAATGTATACAAATTACGGATGCTTCCTTTGGGCAGCTTCTTAACATCATTCAGATAATGAGTGTTGAAAAAATTCTAACAAAACCGTCCAAACATCATGTTGTCAAATTTCTCTGGGAAAATCTTTTAAGTCACGAATCCTACTTTGATTAATTCTTTTTAAAAAGCAAGTTGCTAGTGTTGGGTTTTCATATTTTTTTCCTAAAAGGCTTGATTTGTTTTTATCTTTTTGTAGGAGAACTAAACATACCCTAGGAAAAAGAAAGTGTGCAGTTGTAGGTTATCTGTGATCAGAGACGCAAACTTGACATTGTTAAGGAATAAACGTGGACTTCTGGTGTGTGGGGCCAACCCAGGCTTCCTTCCCACCTCCATGTCCTGGTTTACGTCACTCTGTCCTTTCTACGGAAGGGACATCCATTATCTCCCTCCCTGCCATCCACATGGCTTTGCTCTGACATCAAAAGTTTCTCTGCAACTTCCTGTCCTGGCTCTGCGCTGACAGTGAAGAACGAAGACCCCCAGCAGTGAAATCTGAAGCCATTAAATATTACACGTTCCCCTTTGGATGTTCGCAGTGATTTTTTTGGCAAGCACTATGTTTCTCTTGTAAAAGAAAGGCAAATTAAAAAACAAATAACAAATGTCAAAGTAATTAGGTCATCTGATCATGATCCAGATGTTTATATCTTCCTGATTACAGAAGCAAAATGGAAGCGCCCAGGCGATGTTCCGAAGTACAATTGAATAAATGATATGTCATGGCAAAATAAATATTTTAAATCACACTCATGTTATCAGCTTAATCACCTGACAGCCACAGGGGGACACACGGAGATGGAGGTGTGCCGAGTGTGCTCACTGGGAGTGTCTGCAGCTGCCTCCACAGCGTCCCCCTCCGGTTTCTTGGGAAACGGAGCAGCTGTCGCCGCCGTGTGACTGGAGCCCTCCTTTGGGGCCGGCCTTACTGAGCACAGGTGTGGTGACTGAGTCCTCTGCAGGGTCCACACTGCCCAGGCGTTCTTGTGTAGATAATACCACAAAGTGTCTCTCTTAGTGGGAAAGTAGACATCAAGATAATAATTAAAAGAAACTCAACTGCACCACAGGCGATCTTGGATTTGGAGTGATCGGACGGACGGGCGACTGGCTTCCCACGTGGGGCTGAACTGGGTGGGGTCCTATTTGTGTCCAGCCATCCAGGGTCAAGGGTGGGGCGGCTGGGTTCCAGCCATCCTTCTCCTGATTGGGGTCCACGAACAGTGCCAGTGTGAATGATGGGTGATTTCAGAGACACTTATATAAAAGAGGTGATCAAAAATTGCAGTGAATGTTTCAATTTTAAAAAGATTGCAGTAAAAGACACACTGCCAAGAATGATAAGTGTGTTCAAAATAAGGGGTAGTATTTGGAGTATTCTGAGATGGATTAATGACGATGTCTCTTATTGTAATAATTATTTTAAACATTTATTTGTAGGTTTTACTCTCTCCTCGTCGATCAACCATTTATGGCAATTTCTGTCAAATGAAAACATGACAGCGTATCCTCATCCACCTTATTCACTGGATCCAGCACCGGGTGACCTCTGGATGGTCCTTAAAGTCAAAATGATCATGAAATGTAAATGTTTTAAATTGATTCAGGATATTGAGGTAGCTGACACAGCAAAGTCAAAGGCATTCATGAAACAGGACTTCCAAAGCTGCTCCAGAAAGTGGCAAGAATAATGGGACGAGTGTGTTCAAGCAAGGAGAATACTTTGAGGGGAGTGGATGGCAATGTGTCATTACTACAATAATTTTTTAAAAACTTTAAACATCCACCATATTATTAATCATACCATGTACGTCATCTCGCTTCTTAACCCAGACCCGGCCTTTGTGTTATTTTCTCCCAGGCCCCTGTGGCCCAGGACTGTCCCCGATTGCGTTTCTATTTGCACTTCCAAAATTAGCTGGTCAATGTCTCTTTCTTGCAGGCAGGCAGGATTTAGTCTGCATTAACATTCACCCCCGATCACAAGCAGAATCTGCACAAGCCTGGAGACTCTGCAGATTTTTAACTGGAAAATCAGAAATGAGGACCTTGAAAGTTATTCGAGTGTCTTATTGATGAACGCACATCCCTGTGGATAGAGAGCGACTGAACAAGTAGAGGTGAGAGGTGACTGATGATGGCTACAGACAGCGCAATCAGAGTTATGGCTCGGACTGGGACCCCCACACCTGTGGGAGCCCGGAAAAGGCGCACAATTCATGGCTGCAAGTGAGAGAATGAATTTTACACCATTGTGAAGAACTGGGAGAGATCATTCCCTGTGCATGCACGGGGAAACTGAGGCTCGAGAAGATAGATTCTGTGCTCAGTAGTGGTGTGGGCACCAAAGAGCTGCAGAGTCCCCCGTGGTTCGCCACCACATTGTGGCACCAGCGTCTTCCTCTCCTAGGACCCTCCTGTCTCAGGGGGCTTCAGAGCCACCAAGGCCGGCTGTAGAGCTCAGTGCAATGCAAGTTGCTCTTTGCTTTTCATTCGATGGTAGCTTTTTGGAAAAAGCACAGGCCTACTTGGGTTTACCAGGAAAACCATCATCTTACCTATGGTATTCAAGCCCCATATTGACACTTACCATCATGTCAGCGCTTGTGGTCCCCAAAAGAAGTATAATGTTACCACAGAAGTGTCCTTACCTCTTGTCCTTGTCTCAAGTTGGACTCTCGAACCAACTATTAATGCAAAACTTCTCCTTAGTCACAGTGAGGTGCAAAACATCTCTGCAGACTGACTTCGTGTTCATAGGTCATGCAATGAGTGAAGAATTTTGCTTAACAGAATTGAAAAGACCTAGTTTGCAAACGATATTTCCCCTAACTGGGCTGGCTTCACAAGAGCAGAGGCCTAGTTAATAGCAAAGTGATGCCACGGTGTTAACCGGTCTCCAGTGGAAAGATGATTTACTTCCACAGCAGGGTCTGCAGAGGTCGGACAGGCAGTGTGGGCGAACCGACCCCTCCCACTGCCCCCGTGGTGGGGACAAGAGGGCCGGCGCGCTGCCCGCCAGCCTGACCGTCTCCCCTCCCAGGGAAGCACCAGCCCGTGTCCTTCCTACACGCATAAAACCAATGGCAACAGTCAGTTAGCAGTAAATGTACCAGGAGATGGGCCACAGGCGAGCATTCATTAGATAGCATATTTCTGTTTTTCATGATTGCATTTTGGAATACATTTTTAACATGATTGTCCTGTCAACATAATGGATTGGCAGTTAAAAATAACTCAGAGAATATGTAAAAAACGGAAAAGGTAAATTATGGCAGCAATAATGTTGATGATGCAGACAATAGTCCATCAAGATAACAATAAAACACATTCCAGTCAATGATGAGTACACACATAGCCACCGACACATTTTTTTTACTTTTAAACTCTGAACCCGCGACTTTGTTTGAGTAAAATAATGCAATCCATCATATCTAACAAATACCATTGGCCTGAGTTGTACATGTATTTAAGGCCTTTCTTTTTGTATTTCCAGGGTAAATGTACATTGCTGGTGAGCCAGGGTTTAAATAACTAGCCTTGTGTTCATAAATATTTAAGTTGTGTTGTGAGGAAAGATTTTGTCAGCCATAGGACTCTATGTGAATCATTTTCCTTTAAAAGGAAATGATTCGAGTTGGAATAATATAGTCCTCAGAGAATTGCAGTCTCCTCTACATTTTATTTTCAAATTTTGAAAAATAATATTTTCAGAATCTTTCTGTGAATCTAAAGGGAGCACACATCTGCTGCAGAAAAGTGTTACACGTAACTCCGCTACCCACACCCTTTTGACATCTCTTTTTTTAAGGGTTTTCTATAAATATTTAATAAAGCAGAAATGACGTAAAAGTATAAACCATCTTCTGTCTTCTGCTTTTACCACTACTCAATGTTCGTGACCATTGCAGGATGCTAGAACGAGACTTTTCTGCCTTAGAATTTTAGCAGAGAATCAGTTTTCTAAGTCCAGGAAGGGACAGGTGACCTAAGTGGGCCCCAGGAAGTAGCTTTCTCCAGCACTACCCCGCGTCTGAGCCAGAAGGGGTTAGGGAGCCGGAGCTTCTCTGGGGAGCCTCATCCCCAGCCTGAGAGGGACGGAGGGCGCCTCCTGCTCTCCAGGAGTCAGCGGTGGGCTCCCAGGGGATTGGCTGGCCCGGAAAGCTTCAGCTCTGTCCTTTAGAACTTGGGGAGGAGCCCAAGGCCTGCCACACTGGAGAAGCACGGGGGGGGGGGGGGGGGGGGGGGGGGGGGGGGGGGGGCGCTAGGCACTGCAGGGGGACCCGGAGGGGGAGCCTGGGTGCCCTGGGCAAGGGTCAGTGTGCTGAGACCTTGCTCATAGTGAGTTCGACTTTGAGATTCTTTCAAAGATTATTCTTTGTAGCTGTGTGTAGATAAATCTCTCTCTCACACACACACACACACACACACACACACACGCACGCACCACGGAACCAATAAAGCAGGAAAGGTAGCCAGGGAGGAGGGGGACAGGGCAGAAGTTCTGTGAAGGAAATTCACATTGGTCCCTTGTCCCCTGAGGTCACGTGGAATGTCTGCTGAGCCAAAGAAGCACCCGGGAAGTGGCACGTGAGTGAGGATTTGCACACGGGCTGCTGCGATCGGTAAGATCAGCTTCCCAGTTCGAAGGGCCAGACTCCTCTGTGAACAATGCTGAAAAATCGGTCACCAAAAGGGCCCCTTTCCTCTTGGATCTGCTGGATTCTCTCGGGCTTAGGCCGTGTGGTAGTTTCTTATTTTGCTTTATTTTTTAATTTATTCTTAACTGATAAATAAAAACATGAAATTATATATTAGTGGGATACCATGTAATATTTCCATACATGTATGTGTTCTATGATGCTTAATTTATATCTATCTCAGCAGTTTTGTGTTGACACAAGTGCATGCAAATAATTTTATTAAAATTTGAATGATGTAACCTTACTGCTCTCAGGGACATGTAAATAAAACTTCAACTTGTCACTGCTCCTAAATGACCCTTGTTTCCTCGTTTTTCTTTGAATATCTGTATATTCAAGGACTGACCTTTCTCCTGGCCCAGAAATAGAGGGAAGAAGGCTACAACTACAAACATACAAAAGTGAAGGTTGTGGGTTTCCTGATGTTAAGATTCTTCACGTGGATTAATAGAAGAGCAGTTTTGGAGCCTGGCAGGTGTAGTTTTTCACCTGCTCAGACATCTTGGATTCAGTCTCAGCTCTGCTGTCAAACACGGTCTGCAAGATGTTTGCCACATGGGTAGATCCTCGCTGTGGCTGTTTGCCCCCAGGCGAGGTGAGGCATCTGCAGGCCCTGGTGGGGCACTGGAGAGCGGTGTGGACTCTGTGAGTGACTTTTAAAGATGAGATGAAAAACGAGGGTGGAACTAGCATCCAGGCCCTCTGCAGGCTACAGTGCACTGTGCGGGGAGACCTTCATCCTGCAGCTCAGATTTTCTTTGTTTCATGGTTTTAGTTAATTGAGTCTCCAGAGCTCAGAATTGAGCCAAAGATTAGAATTCAGAGGCTCACAAGGCCTGTGGGCGGGTGAACCTGGCATTGCTGGGGGAGAACTCTCTCATCTCTTGCTGAGATTGCTCAAGAGCCTTGGCGGAGAGATCCACAGGGCTCTAGGATGAGAGTCTCTGCGCCCCTCGCTGCACCTCTAGGCTGGAGCCAGGAGCTTTGGGAGTCAGCTTCGGATGCCAGACATGGAAAGTGTGAGGCCGGCCTCCTGTGTCTGCACAGCTAGTGCTGAGGGCTAAAAGAGCAAACTAGATGCAAGCAGTTGGGTCTCTCTACCTGAAGGCTCTACATCTGCACAGTCAAGGGAGCAGTGGTGAAAAATTCTGAAAAAGTACAAAACTGTGAATACGTCTAGACATTTGAACATACTGAACATGTCTAGACATTTTTCTTGACTTTATTCTCTGAGAAATACAGCATGAGCAAGTATTTGCATAGTATTTACATTGCATTAGCATATAAGTAACCTAGAGATGACTTGCAGTATAGAAGAGTATGTGCACAGGTTCTGTGCAGACACCTCAGCCTTTTATATAAGGGATTTGAGCAGCAGCAGACTTTGATATCTCCAGTCAGGATATCGCAATGTGCCGTGGTAGTTTGCATTTAAATTCCGATCAGTGGGAGTCCAGCTTTGTCTTCATTGGTTTAAATAGCTGTGTGACCCTGGATAAATTGTTTAAATGCTAACACTCCGACCTTCACTTTCCCCATCAGTAGAGTGGGAATATCGATCCCCGTCTCTTACGTTTGTGGTGGCCAGCAGTGGCAGCAAAAAGCCCTCATCGTGACCAGCAGCTGTGAAGCTGATGAAATACGGAAGGGGGACAGCCCAGCAGAGGAACCCAGGCCTGTGGCTGGCTCTTAGTCTCTTCAGGGGCTGGCCAGGGTAGAGCTCTGGGAGAAGGCTGTGCTGCAGAATCACTTCGCAATCAGATTTGAAGGAGAAATGATTCGTGCAGAAAAATGGACCCTAAGCATCTTTTATGGAAAAAAGGAATAAGGAATACAAACTCTGCTTCGTTTTTCCCTAGACTGGATTTGTATTTCGAGTTTTCCTGTGAGTTACTGATTGTGTTAAGTGTCACCACTGGATGCCACATTTCTGTGTCATCAATAGCTAGTGACAGAAGACTTTGATCTTCAGGGTAAAATACCCTCGTGGAAGTTTAATCTGGTGGAGGAAAAAAGATATAATGATGATGGAGAAAAGAGGAGATGATGATGATGATGGAAAGAGGAGATTCTCTGAGAGTGGTGAGAAATGACGTGCGGGATGAGGGAGGTGTGCACGGAGGAGCAACAGCATTTATAAAACCGTTCCCACACAGCGGGAGCGCTCGGGTCTCAGAATCCGTCCCTGGGAAAGACATAAGGGGTTAACACTGGAGTAACACCGTGTTTTATCCGGGAAAAGCACTGTTGTAGGAGCGTGTGTGCCGTAGCACACTCTGGGTGTATTCAAAGCCATCCAGGCAAGGGGACATTTTAAAGGCCAAACCAGGAAAGAGCGCGTCAGATATTTCAACACCGTGGTCCTGAACGGGTGCTCAGCTGATGTCCTTGCAGACCTGTTGTTTGCAGAAGGCTGCGATGGCCTCTGGGCAAGCTTGGGGTTCTGATGGAGCCTTTTGCAACAATCGCTGTCAGCAATCATGCGCAGGAACCCACCCTCCCCAACCCCCGGCTTTGTGTGTTTATTTTTGTTAGTGTGCACACAGGTGACTCCGTTTTGATTTTGACAACTTTCACGAATCTCATTACTCCGAAAAGTACATTCTGTTCAAAAAATAAACAGCAATATTTTAGCAGAAGCATGCAGTTGGGAGAAAACAGATTTGTCATATGCAGAATACATCAGAACTATAAATGAGCAATCGCTTAGAATTTGGATTGAACTCAAGTTTGGTTGTGATGACCTTGGCAAACTCACAAAAACTGCCATCAACTTGGAATAATTATTGAAAGCTTAATTATACAAGGCACCAGGTCCCAGACTGAACTAGGTCTAAGCGGGGCACCCGGGAGGGGGAGCTGCGCAGGGGAAGGGTGCGGCCTTCCAGGGCAGAGTGAGTCTCTGCACTTGTAGAGAAGACCCTGGGCAGTCCCGGCCGGCGGACTCACCAGGACACGCTGGGGACGGGCTCAGGGGCAGCTGGGGAGCTGCAGGAGGGAGTTCCCTATTAAAGTGGCCCCCTTTGCTTGTTCTAAATTGTTTTAAAATTCTGGTCTTTCCTCTCATTATTCATATTGGGTTTATTAATTTAAAGGAACAAAAGAAGAGCTGGGCTTGAGATTGCAAGTGGACGTTTCCTGTCCCTTTGGGTGACAAATAGCCTTTACTCTCCTGCTAGCCGTGTAACTAAATGACCCTTTCTTTCTGACTTCCTTTAGTTGGTAGACTTGGTTCTGTTACAGAGCTAATATTGAGTTGCTCTTGTGTTAATCATAGTGTTACCTTTATTTATTCTCATTGAAAAGGGATATCCTGTGCTATAGCTTAAATATTTGTTCCCTCTAAAACCCATTTGGGACCTCAGTTGCTAACAAAATGAACTGGGAGATGAGGTCGTGTGGAAGGACTCTGCCCTCAGGGTGGGACTGAGGTGTCCCTATGATGGTTTAGATCTAGAATGACCCCCAAATGCACGTGTGTTCAGAGGTGGGGCTTTTGCATCATGGGGCGCTGTACTCACCAGGGAGTGTATGCCAGGGGGTGAATTCACACTGACTGCCGTCAGGAGGTGGGGTCTGGTTGGAAGTGGGGGTCACGGGGGGTGCGACCTGGAATGTGTATTCCCTTCCCCTTCGTATCTTGGACTCAGCTGACTAAGGACTGAAACCTCTACAATCCACCAACCAAAATAAGCCTCTCCTCTAAGTTGTGAATGCTGAGTATGTTGTCTCAGTGATGAAGAAAGTGACTAAAAGGGTCGTAGAGGGACCAGTTGGGATCCTGCTTCCTCTTGTTGTCCTGCCTTCTGCCAGGTGAAGACACAGCAGGAAGGCCCAGCCTGCTGCAGCACGAGCCAGTAGAAGCGGGAGCCGACGCACTTCTGCTCATCGGAAGTGACCCAGTCTGTGATCCTTCTCGCTATGAGAGCACAAAACAGTCTAGAGTACCCTTCAAATGGAGCTGATTTCAGACACCGCAAACTTGCTCTAAAGGAAAGTTCCATCCATAAATGTGGCCAATAAAGCAGCTCCTTCCTAAGTGGACCCGAAGACTGCCAAATGTTTTCTGCACAGATTTTCAGCACATGACTATTTCTAGTGTGTGAATATGTGGCTATTTCCATCCATCCCTCCATCCCTCCATCCTTCCACCCACCTACCCATCTATCCACCTATCCACCCACCCATCCATCCAACCACCCTTCTACCCACCCACCCATCCACCCACCTATCCCACAAAGGTGTAGGGAGCACCTACCACATGTGGACCCTGGGCTGGGCCCTGGGGAGAGATGGCCTAGTGTGCAGCGAGGAAGACAATGCTCATTCCTACCTCCGGCAAGGGGCAGAGAGAGCCCAGATAAAGAAAACACTCTCTCAGCAATCAAGGACGGCTTCCAGAGGATGTGAAATCTGGATTGGGCTTTGAAGGCAGCCGTGGAGGGACGATGGGCCGGGGTTTGCCCAGAGAGCATGGCTCGGGAGGCACAGCGGCCTGATGCTGCACAGGGTGACCCACAGGGGCCGGGTCAGGGAAAGGTTGAGCACCAGAGAGTGGACACCAGGGCAGCAGGCAATGTCCCAACCCAAGCACCCTGCTGGAGTCTGCAGTGTGAGGACCCAGGGAGCGTGTCAAGCCGAAGAGAGTTGCAGGGAAAGGAGGAAAGAAAGGGGCGTATGCAGACCTGAGTTCGGACAAGGGGAGAGAGTCAGGAAGCTGCTGCTGGAGTTAGCAGGTTGGTGGCATTTAGGGCCAGAGCGGGTGCCAAGGGAGAGTCCACCCAGTCCCTCCTCTGGTCACCCCTGTGTCTCTAAGTGCAGAAACTCTGTAGGAGGTGGGGACACAACCCATGTAAGGTGATGCCGAGATGGGTGTGGGCAACAATCGTGTGTTCTGAGGTGAAGAGAGCCGTGGTGGCAGGTGGAGCAGGGCTCTGGGCAGGGGGACACGTGGGGGTGATCGGAACGTACGAGGCAGTTACAGCCCTGGGCACCGGGACGGGGAAATGTCTTCGGAGGGATTGGAGCCACCGAGGCCAGGCGGGCAGAGAAGTCAGGGAAATGACACGCACCTTCCAGACTAGGACCCAGGACCCGCTGAGCTCTCTGCCATTTTCAGAGACGGAAGAGGACGGAGGCAGGTTCCGCTTCTTCGGAGATGTGAATTGAAAGCAAGTACGTGCTACAGGGCGGTCCTGTGCGCCATTCCCTGGTGTGGGAGGGTGGTGTCATTCCCCTCCCGCCCTACCCTGTCCCACAGGCGCCATCCATCGCGGGCGCGAAGCGCCTGCTCAGGGCCACCTGGCTGCTGTGGCTGGTGGTGGCAGCGGCAGTGGGGACTTGGCAGGATCCAGGCCACCTGATTCTTACCCTTTCCTCTGACCCACTTCTCCACGACACCAAGGAACTCACATTGTTGGCTTAATTGCTCTACAAACTTGACTGCTACAACATGTGCAGGATTCAATTTGTTTGTTCTCAAAAGACAATTTAAATTAATTTCGGTGTCCTTGACCTTGTAATCACTCACGAAAAGAATGCATTTTTGACAGGGGTAGAGCAGTTTATTTATGTAGTACTGAAAATTTAGACTAGAGCAGTGGATTTCAAACTCCTTTAGCAGTGGGACTTTTGTACAAATTAAAACAAATGGGTAGATAAATAAATACATACGTCTGTAGATGGGTGAGACGAACAGATGAATGTGGCGGGTTCCTAAGCGAGGGAGTGGTCGGCACATATTTCTAGCTACCTGTTTAGCCTCGCTCTCACCCCCTGGCGTAGGAGTCTCTGACTAGCTCCGGTTACATGGCCAAATCAAGCTTGTCCGAGCTGTGGCAAGACACAGATGGTGAAGGTTGAGGTCCGTAACACACACGTGTGCACATGCACACACACACATCTTGGTGTTCGTGAGTCTTGGGTCTCCGAGGTTATCGTGAACTTCACAGTGTTCTCAGGTGGGTTGGTTTGAGAAGTCTTTGGCTAGGCTCTTCCTGCAGAAGCACTCGGTCTTGTCATATGCAGAGACACACAAGAGGCCCTAAGTCACTTCCATGTGCTTTCTCTCTTCCTTCCCAGCTATGTTTGTAATTCTTTCCCGCATCCGTAACCTCTGAGCCTTCTGGAAGCAAGGCCCAGTGTGGAGATGTGGCCTGTCTGAGTGAAGCTTTCTTCTCAGGCCCGCGAGTCTAAGGACAGAGGCGGAAGCCCTGGGGGGCACTGCAGGGCATGCGAAAGCCAATCTCCCCACAATCCCTGGGCCTTGTGGCTGCTGTGACAGCTAAAGTGGAGGGTCAGCTTGATTAGCGGCAGGATCCCACTGGTGATTACTGGCACACACTTCAGGGTGTGTCTGGTGGGTCATGGACGGGTGGCCTTGAGGTCTCTATGTGGTCCCTCACCCCTTCCTCTCTGGCACTGGTCCCTTCCTCTGCTTTCCAGTCTCCACGAAGGAAGCAGCTTTGAAACTCCACACCCTTCCACACCCTTTCTGCCTTGGAGCCAGCTAATCATGGACCGACTTCCCCGAGACCATGAGCCAAATTAAACTTCTCCTCCTTTACGTTGTGGGTGTTGGGTATTATGCGTAGCAGTGGAAAAGCTGACCAATACAGTTACTTAAAGGGAGAAGCAAAGTGGGCAGGTGGCATCAGGGACACGGCCCTGAGTGAGTGGACCACAGTACACTGTTGCTTGGTGACTGGGTTATCAGAAGGAGTATTTAAACACAAGCGAGTTGCATGTCAGACAACAAAGCCAAAATGAGAAGCCGCCAGGCGCTTGTTTGCTGTGGGCGTTGCAGAGTCTCCGGATGATTTGCCTTTAAGCTTTCTTCTTGTGCCTTCACAGATTCTGATGGCAAACATCTCACCTGGGCTACACTGCTCCGCTGGAGACTCCCAGTTAGGGGCAGCCCTTCTAGACCTTGCCGACACAGAGACCCCTGTGAGCTTAGCCCCGAGAGCCTTCCGTGTGATCTTCAGTACGGGCTGTCTGACAAATACATAATGCCGAAGCCTCGCGTGAAGTTGTAGCTTGTCGACCTGAGTTCCGGGGGACATATTTGAAAGACAGTCAAGTCTTGGCTCGTGAGGTTTTGTGCAGAGAGCAGGTGGCACCTGGAGCCCGCAGCAGCTGCAAGGCAGAGCTCTGACAATCCCCCAAGGCCCTGCCACTCACCATCGGGAGCCAGGGCTCCAGGAAACAGAATCCCAGAGTGTCTGCTCTCAGAATTAATTATCCATTAGGAGGCAGAGTCCACTCTTCTGATGTTTGCATGTCCTTTATCCAGCATAAAAACGATATGGTCAGAGAAGCAAATGCTGCTCCAAATGTCTTCTGTTACCTCGATGGGATGCGGTCAGAAATGCGACCATTAAAATGGCAATTACACAGTAGGAAAGCCGGAAAGGAAACTCCAGAGAGCTGGGGCAGTGAAACCTATAGCGGTTCGTAGGAACAAAAATTTTCTTTCTTGCTTTGAGCTCTGCTAAGAGCTGTGGCCAGGATGTTGACTCGTGGTTATGTACAGGTGTTTGAAGAGTTCACAAACCCGGGGTCTGGAGCCTGGGTCTGGGGGCCCAGAGCCCCACAGAGAGGATCGATGACCAAGCGCCTCCCTCTGGCTTTTGTCAGCAGTGATGTGGGTCATTTACTCTTGGTGGCAGTGGAGACAAAGTGCAGGGAGGCTGGGTGCCTCGGGAGGAGGGAGCTCCTGCCCTTGGCATGGGACGGCAGGGGGTGCTCTGGTCACTGGTTCCTTCCTTCATTCAGCAAGCTTCTGGGGACACGGAAGCAGCACATTCAGATCCTGCTAGGTGGACTGGGAGAGAGAGGTAGAGAAGGAGCAGATGGACAAGTTACAGGCAACAGGGAGAATGAGGCCCTGGGAGACGTCTAGAAGATGACAACCTGGGAGAGACATGCAGGGTTAGCCTTGTAGCCCTGTGAGGGAGGGTACTTCCAGGGGTGGGCACAGCATATGCCAAGGGCCTGAGGCAGGAGGACAGAGGCCAGGACTCTCCCCAGCCTCCTCCTTCCCTGCTTCTTGCCTCTCTCCTGGTCCATCCCAGCCCCTAACTGCTACCCTCCATTGCCCTGGGCCCTGCTCAGGACCTTTAAATGAGATAGACCTTTAAAAACACAACTATACTGATATATAATTGATTACAAATCTTGCTCGTATTTTGTGTATACAATTTCATGAATTCATGCGTATGTATTTACCCACCAAGAACTATCACTAAAACCAAGGTAATATTAACTATTAACGTCCCTTACTTCCAACCCTCTTCCCCCTCCATCTCTTTCTCTCCCTCCACCCTCTCCCCCCCGTCCCCTTCTCTCCCTCCACCCTCTTCCCCCTCCGTCTCCTTCTCTCCCCCCGTCCTCTTCCCCCTCCGTCTCCTTCTCTCCCTCTCTCTTTGGTGGTAAGAAAACTTAACATGAGATCTGCCTGCTTAACAAGCTTTTAAGTGCACGTTGGAGATATCATCTCAGACAGGCAGTTTATGCCTGGGCTTCGGCTCCGTAGAGCTGAACTGCTTTAAGCTAAAGGCTCCTGTAAAACTTCTCGCTTGAGGGGCAAACATGGGTGTTTTTCAGAGTGTAAGAATTTCACTGATTTTTTTTGAGCATCGGGGTGAGTCACAGGCCAGAGTAATTTCCTTTTTGGTGCCTGGATTCTGCAGGGTGACCCCTGGCACCAGTGTGCGTGTGGGGTGTGTGTGTGTGTGTGTGTGTGTGTGTGTGTGTGTGTTGTTTAGTGTCTCCAATGCCAACAATCAGCCTGGGCTGTGGGGAGCCTGGCCACTGCTCATCTTTTTTTGTGTGTGTTTCTTTGTGGTACTGGAGATTAACCCCAGGGCCTTTGCACAGAGTAATACCCCAGCCCCTTTTAAGATTTTTATGTTGAGGCAGGTTCTTACTAAATCACTAGGTTGCCCCAGCGGGGCTCAAACCAATGGTTCTCCCAGAGTGCTAGAATTACAGGTGTGCACACTGGTTGCCACTTCTCGTCTTGGTCCTTGGGTTTGTTCAGAAGCGCCTGGTTTTCCAGGCTTGTTATTCTGAGGCGTGGAGATTTCTTCAGGTGCTCAGGGAACTCCAGGCATGGTGTCTAGAATTCTAGTTTGCGTGTGTGCGTTTCCTAGAGGCAGATTCCATACCATCCTCGGATGCGTAGGGCATTGGTATCCCTAACAGTTGGAACCATGCAATTTGCTGCCCAGGAAGCAGCGTGCCTGGAGCCCATTCTACCCTGAATGCCGAGCTGAAGGCTTTGCTTTCTCCTTTGAAGGCAGGAGAGCTGAACCACACACATGCTGTTTATCTGATAGCTCCCGGCTGTGTCCCCAGCCAGGGCTAGGCCCCTGGAAAACATCAGCTGAATTGAAAGGAGTCCTTGCCCAGACTGTACTTCAGCCTCTTCCTCATGCCCTGTACCAACCTGACGAATGCCCAGGAGGTGTAAACGAAGGCCCCGCGGCCTCTGTGGTGAGCTGCTGAGTCTGCACGCTCCCCCAGCACAGCCGGCACGCTCACCTCCATTCGGAAAACACCCTGGCTGGCAGGCTTTGGGGTGACTTTCTCATCCCCAAGAATGAGAGAGCTGGAGAAGACTCACTTGGGGACTGGAAGCCCAAAGATGACAGAAGAAACATCGGCCATTTCTGAAAAGGTCATAAAAGGGGACATCGTCGATGGTGAGGAAATCATCCCAGAAATTTCCCGTAGCGCATTGAAGGGGCAGGGGCCATGCGCAAGAGCTCAAGCGATCCTGAGGCTCCCAGGAGAAGCGCTGTTTTCGAATAGCTTTCTTCCGCCTTTGTGGTGAAGGGATTGGCCCGTCCTCTCGGGACTCCCACAGACAGCGCCCCAGCTCAGGGCCAGTCCGCTCCTTCCTTCTCATTTCCCGAGGGTCCCGTCTCTGAGCGCCATGGCCACATGGCCGGGGATGCTGCCCTGCCCTGTGCACTTGCTCCTCCCCGCATTGCCTCGGGGGGTGGAGCGGGGAAGTGTAGTTTGGGGTCAGGCAGGCTCCCTTCTCTCTGGAGCTGCAGACTCTCCTCTCTCATCTGTGATTCTTCTGCGACAAGAGGCCCAACCCGGAGGCTCCTCCCGGGTCTCTTCTCCCTTCCCTCTCATGCACTCTGTGACCTCCTTGGACCCAAAGGGCCATCGAGATCCGTGTTCTAAGAACCATGACACTTGTTTGGAATCTCAGAGCGCTGCCCCGGGAAAGCAGGTAGACTGAGAACGAACTCAGGGAGGCGGTGGCGGGGACGTTTCTAAAGGTGAACTGGGGAGGACTGTGCCGGATATTGTGGCTACGGGACCAATAGCAAGCGTGGCCCCAGGCCAGCAGTAAACAGACAGCTGTGCGGCAGATGCCCTCCCGAAGGGCTTTCCGTGTAAGCCGTGGTTCTGGCAGAAGCCTCTGGGACAGACCTTGTTACCAGGCAAGCGAGCGTGGGCTCCCCTCCTGCACACTTCCTGGCACTGCTTATTTGCTTTTTGGTTCAGGTTTGACGAAAGTGACTCCATTTTGATTCTGACAAGCTTCACAGTCCCTGCGACACTATGGGTGCCGTCCTCGAGTGCACGCAGAGCTCCGGATGAGCGCCTGGTGCTTAGCTGGAACGGAGGCAGCCGCGGCCTCCCGGATGTGTCCATCTTTCCCGGCTCACCCCTGCCTGCCCTCGAGTTCCGGTCCTTCTCGGCCTCACCCCCAGGGCCAACTTCCCACCTTGTAGGCAAGCCGTGGCCCTGGGGCCACCGCCCCATGCTCTTTGTGCCTCTGTACCCCCAATCCCAAACGCCGCGTGTCTCTCCCTGGGCCGCTGCTCTCGGGTGACTCCGTGCTTCCAGGAAGCTGACCTGGCTGGGGTCCACTGTGATGGCACCGCCTGTAGCCGCCGGTCCCTTCGTGCCCTGCTCCTCTCCTCTCCGGCCTCCTTGAGGGTGGCCTCGCTCCTGGCCCTCCACAGTAGACTACATTGATATCCCAGTCGCTGCTCCCTTCCTCCTGTGGGCGCGGCCAGCGCGAGTCCCTCTGCTGGGCTCTGGGTTGCACGCAGGAGAGCGGGTCCTGGGCCCCCAGCACGCCTGCCCCTTGAATCTTCTGCCGCTTCCGTCTCTGCCGCCCTCCCGTCAACCCATTACTGTCCCCTAGTTTCAGGCATCTGGGTTACATGTAACCAACGGGGCAGCAACCCCTTCTGGGCCCCACGGACACCGGACCCTGCCCGACCTCCTTTCCCGTGACTTGGTGCGTGCACACTGCCTGGAGCAGGTGACAGCTATCAGTCAGTGTCAGTGTCGCTGCTATTTTTTTTGTCAAATATTCTCAAAGGTGTCTCTGTCTTCACCACATCCTTCCCCTCTTCCTTCAGGCTTCATCCAGAATGGCACAAAGCGTAGAGAGCTGTTCTCTGCTCGCCCTGTAACCACAGCGTTTTCAACATGACCTTAAAGTAGAAGCAGAACAATCGTCTCCAGCGCACTAATGCTGGACGGGCTCGTACGACTGGCTTCAGCCGAGGAGCACTAGTGGACGTTCTACAAGCAGAAACCGTCGTGTGCCGGCAGGTGGACTTGCCTGTCGGGGCCTCTGTTCTCACAAGGAGGGGAGCGCATCTGGAGTACCTTGCTTGTCCCAGAAAGATGAGAAACCCTCAGAGGATCCCAAGCCCACCCCATCCTCGCAGAGCCCCCTCAAGCGCCCTGGAGGGTACCATCCACCTTGTGGACCCCTGAGTTCTGGTAGGTGGTGTGCTGTGCACAGTTGGGAAAAATTAACATCACCGACACCACCCAGAAATGACCGTTCGTCAGAATGATGTTCTTTCAACATTTTGGCCAAACGGTGTGTTTGGGCTCTGCGTTCCATCTGGTCCAGCTGGTGACCTGGTCCAGCTGATGTGTGCAAAATCGGACGACTCCTCAATTTCTAGAGCCTTTTCTGGGCTTGTGACAGACAAGTCCATCCTGTATTTGGGGGATGTTTGGGGACACCGAAGCCCCTGCACAGCCACGTCTGTTTGTTTGAATGAGGCCCCCGAATGCAATGGGAACCGCTCAAGCTCTGCCCGCAGGCAGGGCCAGAGATGTGGGGGAAACCCGGCTTGGGTGAGTGAGAGTGAGGGGCACAGAGGGGCCCCACAGGAAGCCTGGCGTACGTGGGAGGAAGGGCAACAGTTGGGGGGCTACTGGGGATGTCCTGTAACTTTCTCTCCCGGCCTTTCTTCTTCATAAGGGGATAACTTGTCCCTGGGAGATGTCCTGAGGGTAAAACAAATGAAAACATGGAGCTAGGAGATGTGAGCACTCTCATACTGGGGGAGAGAAAGAAGAGAGGCCGAGATGGCCGCAGTTAGCAAGACGGAGCATACAGTGGGGGCGGCAGAGTCAGCTGGAGGGACAGAGGCCATGGCACTGAGGGCAGTGGGGAGAAGACAGGAAATGACCAGTGAGAACCTCATCGAAGATGGTATCTCTGGTCCAGAAGACTTGGTGACACGCAGCTGATGTGACTGTTTCTAACAAACAGATTACACAAATAAACACTCCCCCATTCATACTCACTATACTATCGTCACAATGAATCTTTTCTACTTAAACTGTGTTGAGACCACTTCATAGTCAATAAACAAACATATACAACTTCATCTGAAATTTGCACAGAGCAGAGATTGAGGGTCAGTCCAATTTTGTGCTTCATGGGGCCTTTCTTGTTGGGAGGTGCCTGGTCCTTGTTGGAGATTTATGGCACCTGATGAAATCAGCACCTTATTGAGCCATCAAATATGTCAAAAGGAAATTTAGGACGAATGGCAGGAAAAGCTTCATGGCAGGAAAATCTTATGGGAACATAAAATTATTTCCCAAGGAAGTTGTTAAAAATCCATTATGTGAACCATTTAAAAACGTGTTATTTATCAACATTTTGCAAAAAAAGTTAGCACATTACCAAAATCCCTCTATTGGCAAGATGAATCGGACACCTAATACGTATGACTTCTTTTATATCCACTGATGATTCCGATGACTGAAATTACAGCGTTGTACTTTTCTATGTGATCATATTATTTTCTTGCAGTATGAAATGTGACACCAAAATGAAACAATTGCTTTCTTAGAATGAGCACGGGAAAACGTTTTCCTGGTGTTTTATAGCTCTCCATTCATAAATCAGTGCAAAATAAATTTTAAAAAATCTGTGTAACTTCAAATGAATATAATTTTTGAAAAGTCAGATTAGTTATGTGGCTATGTCCTTAGTAGGCACAAAATTGATTTATTGCTGATTAACATGATGCATTAATATTAACATGGCTATTAGTATAT
>PVJO010026411.1:0-21150 GCA_004026905.1 Hystrix cristata
TCATCTTACTTTTCTTTTAAACTTCTTCTTTATCCCCCTTTTCCCTATCTAGTTCTCTCTTTTGAATACTATCTCTCTTTTTTCTTTTTTAAACAAAATATCTATTCTACCCCTTTGTCCTTATTTACACTTATGGTTTCTCATATCAGAGAAACAATTCGATGTGTACTAATAAGTGTCTGATTTATTTCACTTAATAAAAGAATGTTTTTTAAGTCACCCAGTTTGAGACAATTTGTTACACAATGACTGAAAGTAAGATATTTATCTTTCCTTCAATATTTTATGATAATAATTTATTAGATGATTCAAAACTTCACCAAACACTATAAAATTAAAGACAAAAAGGATGCTATAGATGTATCACATTTTGTTGGTAAATTTCTTTCTTGCAAAGGTGTGAGTTACAAATTCAGAAATTGCTGCTGGAAAAGATTGCACATGAAGAAAGTGACAAGTTAGAGTAAAACCCATGGTGGCAGGTGGAATTTGTGGTGTCAATTTTGACTCACTGATTTTATATACAAATACAGAAAATAAAATGATAAATAATTTATGTGTGCATGTAAGTATGATTTGTTTTAAGTACGTATGACAAGTAGAATCAGTGACATGACACTAATATGTGCACTTGGCACAAAAATCATAGTTCCTAAGGACAATTTTCCAATCGAAGGAATCAGTTTCTTGTAGAACTGATTGATTTCAGGCTTATGTACATTGTTGGAATGCCTGAACTAAAACACACAGATTTATAAACACAGCTTGTGACTGCTTTATTAGCTTATTGCAGTATAATTAAGTAGAGCATTGCAGATCGTTAATAAGGATGGTGGCAGAGCCTCGGGGACATTCAGGTGTAGTGGTGATAGAACCACCAAAACGTCACTGTGTCAATTGAAATGACTTCAGCATGAGTGTAGAGAACAGAGCCTAGCAATCCTTTCACAAGGGTATTGGGCAGATGGACTGCAGTGTATGTGTGGTAGCGAAGGAAAGATCCTTTTAATAGAGCAGTAGTTCCAATAGCCAATGTGTTCTGGAAACATAATGGTCCATCATATCAATGATCAGTGACCTTAAACGCTATAAATACACTGTAACTGTCTTTTGTGTCAAGAATTTGCAATCTGAAAGGTGTCCAAGAACCATAACTTGCAAAGGCACAGTCCCTAAATATGACTTCCTGTGATGGACTGTGACTACTAAGAATGAGCTGTCACTGTCCACTGGATCGGTAATCAGCATTGTTAATATTCACAGGAGCTGTACTGCAGAACCCTCCATACTTGCCAGTGAAGGAAAAATGTACCCTTTGTCCTTCCTTCGTCTAAGTTAATTTTAAGAAATGTCAACCACAATATCTTGATAATGCTATTGGGAAAGTTAATCAGCAATGACTACACTGAAAGAGAGAAAATATATTTAGGATATCTTTAGCAGTAAAAAGAAGAATTTGTCAAAGAAATTTCTTACGTATTTCTATAATTGTCAAAATATTTCATGAGCCTGAACTTGGCAATTTGCAGTGTAACTGTATCTATTTCCTGTATAAATGATCACTATACCATTATTTTTATTTATAATTTTAATTATAAAAATGGAAGAAGAAGGTTAACTACTGAGCAAAAACAAATATCAACTTTCATGTCAATTATTGTTTATGTTTTCATTAATACTCTAACAATTGAGTCAATTTTCTCTCTGTATTTGCATTCTTTTTTGGGGGAGAGGGTGGTGATCCTGGAGATTGAACTCAGGGCCTTGTGCTTGCTATGCAAGCACTTCAACCACTGAGCTAAATCCCCAGCCCCTGTATTTACATTCTAAACAAGAAAAATTTTTATCAGTTGTTAACTTTCTTTCAGAATACCATTCCATCTGCTATACTCATTGTTTAATTTTTTCTAGTGTTAGCAGAGAAGAGATAATAGGACGTAAGTTTTTAACTCTTTAAAGTAGTTTACCTCATTATTTTGAACTTCAAATTATATACACACACACACACACACACTCATGGTGGGTAGGCATAAAAACAAATTACTGACATCTTAGTAACACTGAAAATAGTCAAAGTGATCCTAAGAAGGAGCAGGAAACTGGACTGAATTTAAAAAATGTTTTCTACTTACTTGACTTTTTAACTTGAATTATGCACATATATCACTGTAGCTTATCACACAGTGAAAGACATGTGACTTAGTGGCATGTATTAAGACATATGTAAAAAACAGTAGATAAAATAGTACAAAGACAATAACTTTAAAATTTGGTATAGAACACAGTATTTAAGTTGTGTGACAATAATTGCTAAGTTAAAGTGAGAGAAACAGTGATTTATTTTTAATATAATATTGCATTAAATAATTAATTTTTATGGAAGGAAAAATTGCTTTCATCAGCGTACCCTTTAAATGATTAAATGTAACATCATCATGTCACAAGCCAGCTTTTAGTGATATGGTAAAAGCTATTTGACTACTATACCCTGATAAATAATTTACTGCTACTTACCTAAAAATATGTGTTGTGCATGCTAAATGAGATGTTAAAATTTCAAGTCATCTGCGAGTACATAAACTGTTTCTCCTACTCTGAAAAATATTTGAGAGTACACCAAACATTTGTTAAATTGACAAATACAAATGTACTTTAAGACTTGAAAAATTCAGAAGCAATTTTATAACATGAGAATTACACCATACAGTATAGTTTATTTAATGATGTAAATTGTTTAACTTGATATAATAAAAGCAATGGTGGATTCAGAACCAAAAGATCTGAGTGTAAAAGCCAAATCTAAAATTAACTATGTAATGTAGAAAATGAAATTTTATTTTTCTAATCTTTGTTTTGTCTTGAGGGGTAGAAAAATACTATTTGTGACACACATTCAGTAGTATGCGGGATTATTTTTTATAAAAAGTGTAAATTAGATTTTGGTGTGTATGGCTTTGTGAGTTTTTATAAGGGAGTAAAGTCACATATATCCATCCCCACTGATGATGTAAAACAGTTGGATCAGTTCGAAGTTTTCCTCTACTGCTTTTTTGTAGTCAACTCCTATTTCATTGTTTAGTTTTTCCAGCTGTCATGTAGTTGAAATAGAACAATATGTGGCCTTTCAAATCTGGTTCTTTCACTTAGATCCATGTGTATTTTCTTTAATGTATCTGGGTTGTTTTCAGTTTTCCTACATTATCAGTAAAGATACCATATCATTATAAGTTTTGTTTGCATATAAATTTCATTCTTGTGAGGTAAATTTTTAAGAGTACAATATTTTTATCAAGTATTATCTAATTCAGAAAACTACTAAACAACTGTCCAAAATGGCTTTCTCAGTTTGCCATCTCAACAGAGGTGTAGAAATTCTAGTTGCTGTGCATCGTCTCCAGAAGTTGGTGTTAGCAGTTATTTATTTGCATCATTAATATTTTTGGTGGGAGGTGATGTTTTAATTAATAAACAGTGACACCTGATTGAAAGTTTAATTTGCATTTCTCTAAATCTGAACAAAGTTGAGAATATTTTCATACCTCATTTGTTATGCAGATAATCATCTTTGTTGAAATTTCTACTTAAAACTTTTGCCCATGTGTTTATGGGGTTGCGTTTTTTATTGTTGTTTTGAAACCTGCTGATCTATTCTAGATGTGAGTTCCTTTTGAATAATATGGTTGCGCATATTTTCATTCTTTAACCTGTGTGTGAGCAAGAGTTTACATATTGAAGTCCTATTTATGTTTTTCTTTTATTACTATTACTTTGATATTATACCTAAACTTTTTTGTTTAATATGTTTGCAAACTTTTTCTGTGCTGTCTATTTCCAGAATTTAAAATTCTAAAACTAGGACCTCGATTTACCTTGAAGTAACTTTGGGCAAGTTGCGACTTTTAGATCAAGGATTATGTCTTTGCATATGAACATCCATGTTCCATCAACATTTGTTGATAAACAATATTTTTGCCTGTTGATTCTTTTGTACTCTGGTATAAAATCTGTTGACTCTATTTGTGTAGATCTATTTTTGGAAATCTTCTGTTTTATCAACCTATATGGTTATCATTTCATCAAAATAACCTTCCCCGATTACTTTCATCATGTTTCCATGTGGAGTATAGTGAGTCCTCTATTAAAATTATGTTGAATATTCAATCTTCTTTGGAAATTTCATTTTTTCTGCATTTCCATATAAAGTTTAGAAAAAGCATATTGATAAAAAGTATACTATAAATTAAAAATCATGGAGTAGCGACCAGGAGCAACGTACAGCCTCTCCACATAGCTACATACTTTGTAAACTTTCTGAATATTTGGGATTTTAGGTTATCTACCCAATGGTATTTTTAGGTAACTCTATAATTATTCATTAAAAGACACTCTTCATGAAATTTTAAAAATTTATTAGGTTGGACTTTACACCTTGGAATATGTTACATCTTGATGACTATGTCATGTTTGCTTTTAGGAAAAAAAAATGTATTCTTTCATGGCTTTAGCACTCTATAATACATTAGTTAAGTTGATAGTGATATTCAGATCTATATTCTTATTAATTTCCTATCAATTTATGTTATCCATTCCTGGGAGAAGAATACTGAAGCACTTGTTTATTTCTCTTTTTCATTCTATTGATTTTTTTCTTCCTCTATTTGAAGCTCTATTTTCAGGTACGGATCTTTATAATTTCTCTATCTTCCTTGAAAATTAAGTAACTCCTCATTATATACTGCTCTCTTTATTTCTGGGACTGTCTCTTTTCTGAAGTCTGCTTTCCTCATATTAATATAACTACTTTCATTTTACTTTTTTACTAGTGTTTTCATGGCATACATTTCTGTTATTTGACTCTTAACTTATAGATGTCTTTAGCGTACTTTGCCTTATATTCCTTGTAAGTAAACTGTGTATGTTACTAACTTAATATTGTTTTCCTGAGATATAAATAAAATAATCAATGCAAAGTCATTACTTCACTGCATGTTATATAGATACAAGTTATTCAATAATGCTGACATTGCAGTGTCATCGACCTTCAGTATTTGGAAGTGTAACCCATATATCATTCGATGTTCTTTACTTTAAAATTATTTCTTCTACAGAAGCTTAGAGAACTTTTATCCTTGAATTTTCTGAATTTTTTTCTTCTACCTGTCTTTATTTCTCTCTGGTATTATTCCAAATTTCAGATCCAATCTTCTTTATTCCAGTTTTATTTTCCACTTATTTCTGTTCTAGTATAATCTTTAAAACACACCTAAATAGAAATGATTTGGAGGAGGTGCAAGTTTTTTCTTGTTGAAAAATCTTTGTTAACTTTCTAACCCAGCAGATCTCTCACAGACCAGTCTTCTCCATCATATTGTATTCAATTTAGAGAAATTTTCTGTTTGTTTCTTATTCTTCTTCAGTACATTCTTTTAGTTTCTTATTCCAAAATTCTCCTCTTGTTTTGCACAGTTAATTCTCTAACAATGACCCACAAATCAGGTAAGCACTAAAAATTTTGTAAGTATGGTCGTTCTTGTTACTAACATGAAAAAACAAAAATAAAAACTACTCTCTTGTTAGCACAAAGTATAATCAGGCACACTAACTTTGTAAGAAGAAACTATATGGCTTGCTCATATTTTGTTTTTATGTAGTTTTCTTATACTTGTTCACTATTAATGATTTTATACATTCATTTTGAAATTTGTTTGAGAGGTTGAATAGATGCAGAACTTTAAGTCAAAATTCTCCTCACTGCTTATTCAGAGTTAAACACATGTAGATCATTTTCCAGTTGAAGAATTTTCCACCTGTACTTGTCCTTAACTTGACAGAACTTAGCTGTTTTGGAGACAGAGAAAAAGGAGAGTTGGATAATGTGTTGTTCTTGTGAAATAAGTGAAATGATGCTATTCTTGGTCTTTCGTGTGAATCTAATATATCATCTTTCTTGAAAATTAACCAGTCTTCTCCTTGCTGGTGTGACTGAGTGTTGTTGAGTGCGGGGAAATTCAATGCTCTCCCACCCCTGCGTATTCACTGAGGCTCTTTCACACTGACTGCTTCATTCTAGTTACTCTACGACTGGCAGGATCAGTTAGAGGCAGGTGGGGGGAATAAAGAATGGTTCTTATGCTGAAGTTTGAAATACATATTAATAATAAGTTAATTCCAGGCATAATGTGTGTGCTTTTTTGCACATGAAACTTTATTAAGAAAATAGTTCAGCTGTCCACTGTCATTTTGTCTTAACTTTCAGGTTCAGTCTTTTCTCTTCATCTCTGAGACCATTACAGACAAATAGGAGTAACTACACCAGCCTATATGTGTGTTGTGTTCAATAGAGTTTGTTTCTCCAGTGAACTGCGGGTGTAGAAATGAGTAATTGAATTTTCAGGGGCTGTATGAGGAAGGCGATGCCAAAAGATGCAATTTCCAAGTAATTGTCATGTTACTCACAGTGTGAAAACAGTTATAGTAACTATGTGTTTATTCTTCTCCGAAGTAGCATTATATTTGTATTTATTAGCTTTCCTTATTTTCTTCTCTTCAATCAAAGGGATTCCAATTGTGTTATCCTGTGAATGGAAGATAATACACCAATTCATTTTCATTAAACTCAACTTAGAGAGTGGCTTATGGAGCCTAGCAACAAGGAATAAAGACAGAATTAAACAGACACTTTCCATCACTGAATTCTGTGAACCGACTGTTCATTTCATCTGGGGAAAACCATTAATATGTTTAACTCCTTTAAAAAATTGCTCGGTACATAAAAGAACAATGTAGGTGCTTAAAACAAACTTGAAAGGGATTCCATAGGAAAAAGGAAAATAATGTAGCTAAGATAATATGTATTGTAAGTTTAGAATTTTAAATAAGAAATAGTTCAATGTGCAGGCATAACTCCCCAAAATATCTAAAAGAAACTATTAGCATATAAAAAATGGGCAACTTACAACTTGGTGTTGATACTGTGCTTTTGACAGTCATTTAATCATTTCTATGCCTATAACATTCATGTCAAAAAATTTGATGGAATAAAAACACGTCATGATTTTGATTTAATTTTTCCCTTGAAATATGCTTACTTTTTAAACTTGTCTCTCTTCTACTCTTTATCTACTGTGTCATGAAAATATGGACCAGAGTTATTTTTGAAAACATTAGATCATATGACTTCTTAACCTTAAAGAAACTTTCAAATGCATCCCAAGCTCAACTTGGCGTGCCCCAGGGCAAGGTTTCAGAAATGACCCTTGTTTACTTCTCTGATCTAGTGATTTTGCACTCGGTTCACTTCACTTAATTTCTGTTCCTTTTGTTATTTATACTGCATGCTACAGAATATGCCCTTTTGCTTGCTTTCCTTCTTAGAAGTTTCTTCTCTCGTGTCCTGGAATATTTATTTTATACCTACTGAGTTCTTGCATATAAATCAGATTAGAAAAACCTTCTATCCACTCAGCTACTATATATGATGTCTGTTCATTTTCCTAATAATACACATCACAATTAAAAAATAAATTATCTTTACTTACTATTTACTTATTTTCTTTTTCCCTTCACAGAAATATAATGTCTAGAGAATGAAGGAACCAGGATGAGAAATTATTTCATAAAGAGGGATGGAGCTTCTTTTGGTATAGTTCTTAGGGAAGATGGCTGGAAAAGCAAAGGAGTTTAGCCTGATAACAATTAGATAACTAATTGCCTTCACCAACATGCATGAAAAATAACATAATCATAGACTGTGGAGGGAAAAAAGGGTAACTGAATTGATAAAAAAGGAATAACCAAAGGTCTTGAAACTGATTGGAAATAAGGTGGCCACAAATTATGTCTCTACAGAGTGATATCTACTCTTTGTGAGTTGTTGAAAGCTTAGTGCATCTGTACGCATTCATTTGCTTAACATGTTTCAAGGCAAATTATGAAAAAAAAAAAAACTTGAGAAATATGTGGCAAGGACATGGTAGACTGAGTCATAGTATGGAGGAAGCCATTAAACCAGTAGGTCTCTAATCATTTCTCTCTGGATCGTAGGAAAGGGCAATGTCCATAGAGAAAGGAAGTAGGCTTATATCTAAATTCTTGTAAACATTAATGATATTTTCTAGAAGGTATGTCTTTATTTATGAGGTATTCTTGGCACAAAGTTCTTGCATTGGAATTCTGTATATTTCATAAATACAGGTTCCATAGATCTATGGGATATGTCTGCCAGGAAATTCTAGTAATCTAGGGGGCTTTTTGGAGTATCAAATGGAGATATTTCATAGACTTGTCCCCCTTACAATGTGACCAGAAAACCTCACTGAGACAAACCATTTATTAGTATGTCTACTGAGAAAAAGAATGAACTAAGGATATGCATTGGATGTTCCAGATTTTCCTTGCTCGGTGAACTTCCTTGATTGTGGTTGTATCCTCTAATTTATTAAAGTTTTATGCAGGTTAAGATCTCTTAGTCTGATTTGATCATTTAATCACCAGTGTGACTTCAAAATGTATATAAGTATTGAAAAGGCATCATTCGTATAGTATTTTCATCTAGGTATAGCATAACCAAAAGAGGCCTTTTTAAAGTCCATGTGACCATTTTAACAACTACTGGTAACATTTCAATTTTATGTTGTCTTTCATATTTCACACATTACTAAATTAACATGAATTTACAAATGAAGGCACTAATACATATTGAATTTTATGTACATGACTGAGTTTTAAGTGTATTATGGTATTACAAATTTGAAGTAGGAACTATTAGTTCCATTCTAAAGGTGAATGAATGGTGTTCAGTTAAGCCATTAACTTATCCAAGCTAAATAAAAAAGGGCAAAAGCATAAATAAGTTCCACATTATTTCAAAATCTATTCTCAAAAGGTGATTTTACATGGATGATTCATTCCATTAGTGAAATAAATAAAAGTGATATAATTTTATTTCTTAGAGTCAAGGTTCAGAGCTGTTACAACTTTATCAATTGAAAAGTTTCATAGATTTTATTTTTATGATCTAGGCAGTTACAATTTAGCGGAAGAAATTCTATCAGTTCAACCTATTTTCACTCTTATTGCTACCAAATAAAATATATAATACATAAAGAGAGAGTGAATTAAAAAGAGTGTCAGTTGGATTTCTAAGACATCAATAATAAAATATTCAAATAGTTGTGTTTAATATAGATAGATATGATCATTGTCTCATTCAGATTTGTGTCCTAGTAGGAGAGGAAGAGGAGGAGGATTAAATTAAAAGTCAGCTCTATTTTGTCTAAACTTTCAAAAATTAAACTATTTAGAGTAATAGATATTTTCAAAAGAACAAAATAAATTTGAAATATTTTTTATATAATAGTTACAAAAAATTCCTGTAATCTTATACAAATATCAAAACTCTTAGAATGAAAAAATAATATGCATACATTTAGAAATAACAGGACACTTATTTCAGTTTAAAAAGCACTTTTCCTCCTTCTCAGTACAAATTTAAGTTTTGATCCATATACACTTTTCTTTAATCAACATACACTCCTACAGATGGACAAAATTTAAAATATTTATTTAGAAATTAAATGAAAGCAAATAACAGATGCTTTTAAAAAGCAGGTACAAATTTAATGTTTTGACTCATTTAGAACTCATTAGACACAAGAATAGTAACATAGCAATATGAATTGTATTTTTAGGAAATTCTCAGCTGAAAGTATTCTGCTGTAGATTAATATTTGAGATAATTTTCAAATGCTTAATTTTTGATGAAATTATACAGTATAACTGTTAATTCTTTCTTTTCTTTGGATATAAACTTTTGGATTATATGACTTCCTTTGAGGATTCTCGGACTTGTGTGTAGTCCTCTACACTTAACTTTGCACAAGAACTCACTGTGGGCCTTATGAGGCAGTCCTTTATCTATGTGCAATGATATGGAACGTAGATAGAGTCTGTAGAGAGAGTGTTAAATGAGTTAATCCTTCGTGAAAGGCACATTAGCATCACATGAAGTAAATAGTTGCTGACCCGGCTTCTTGAGAGTAGAAGTTTTGAGAGAAAATTCACAGCCTGTGTGTGTGTACTTATATATGTATTTCAGAGCATGACATAGTTAAGAAGAATGAAAGATGAACTGGAACCTAGTTTTATTGATGTCTACTTGTTTAAATTTGTGTTAACTGAAAAAATTAAAGTGGTAAAAATAATAGAAAAATCTGCAATGTGAATCTAAGATACAATCAACTACCTGCAAGAATGAAAAAAGTGTTAATATTAAACTTGCAATTCATTTTAAAATTAAAATGTTATATGGGAAAGTAGAAAATGAAAGGGCTTTGGGATTTTAGAATCCATATGGTTTTCTTCTCTATGTGAGGAATACTGAACACACAGATATCTCCTATATTTTAACATTTTTAAAATTAAGATTATACAGAACTATAAGTCATAGCATGATGGCAATTTTGTCATTAAAACATTTGCCATTAAGAGATACTTGAAGTAAAATATTACTTAAAAGTTCACAGATTTCACTTGTAATTAGAAATAGTTTAAAACCTTCTTTATTAGTTGTTTTATGTTGTTTAAATAGATGGATTATAGCAGATTGTAAATCTTATGTGTGAGCGATTATTTGTGTAAACCAAATGGAATAGAAATAGCAAACCAAGGAAACCATCAGTTGTTAAAGTGTAGACCAGTATACAGAAGATTTTTGGAGTTGTGCTTTCAACATGCCTCACGCACTATGCATAAATTATGTCTTCTGTTCCATTTTGTGCCCTTGGAGAATTCTGTTATAATCATTTATCCTCTGTGTTTTCCAATTACTAAAACTTATTATTAAATCATTTTACACGTATTTTATCAGCTATTTCTTTGGAAGTACTGAAAAATTAGAATAAATGAAGACAGTTGCATCTTTAGCTTCTCCTTTCATTAAAGAAAATTTTTTTTCTCTAGGTAAATACCATAACTGTGCAGATATCTGGTATCTATTTAATAGAACCAATCCAGTGCATAAAACTTCATATTTCATTTAATAAGCATATGTTGTTTCATATGCCTATCAAAGTATATAGACATCATGGGAAAATCAACCAATGTAAAACAAGATGATTCCAGTTTTCAAAGAGGCTATAAATTGGTTAACAAAAATAACTGAGCGTGCACAGGTTTTTAATTGCATTATTTATGTTTCCTTGTCTGTAAAATTTCATAGAAAAGTTGTGAAGATTGAGTGAAATAATGCATTGAATATATTTAACAAAATACCTGCCATATATAAAACAGAAGCTGAATTCCAGAGTATTAAATTAATCAATGTATTTTACTATATTAATTACTAAACTTTTATTAACACCATGTATGTGAAAATTGTTATTCATACATGCCTTTGTCCTAGGTAAGTCATATGCCTCTTCATGCTTAGTTATATATTTTCTGAATACACTAAAGGCAACAGCAAATGTGAAGGCATTCTTGACCCTTTTACCCACATATGAAAAATTCTTCTGACACTCTCCCTAAACATTTACTTGACTTTCCTTCTAAAGACAGAAGAAATGTCTCCTTAGTAATTTCTCTGAACATACTTTTGTCCTTGTGTTTTCTAGTTAAGATTTGGAGTATATGTGAAGGCATAAAATACATCAAACCTTTGCAGAGACATGTTTTGGTACTGACAAGAATACAGCACTTTGACAACAATTCAGTGAAATGATGCTTGCTCGTATTGTTATTTCTCACAGAAATGGTATTGCAGAAAGGGGTGGGGAGAATTAACAGGGAAGGATTAGGCATAAGTAGACTTCCACGTGAAAAGAGCCTAGACAGTTACTATCAGTAAAATTGGACCAATCTTTGAAGCAGTTTGCTGCTGCTCAAAAAGAAATTGATTATCCCTCCAGGTCGCTGAATGTCTAAAGCCAAACCACAACAAAATATAAGATTTCGTAATAAATTTTACGGAAGAGGTAGCATATCTGCACACATTAAACTAAATCACTGAAAAATTTGAATAGACAAAGTACAAATCACTGATGAAATACATTGAAGAAGACAGAAATAAATGTAAAAATACCTGTGTTGATGCACAGGAAAAATTAAAACTAATATTCTCAAAATCTCTAGATACTGAGAGCACTCCATAGATCAGTGCAATCTCTACCCAATTTTCAATGATATTTTTCAAAGAAATAGAAAAGAAACACGCTAAAATTTGTATGGAACCACAAAAGGCTATGACAGACAAAGCAATCTTGAGCAAAATGATTAAACTAGAGGCATTGCCCTCTCTATTTGAAAGTCTACTACAAAGCTATAGTAATCAGAATAGCATGGTGCCAATTTAAACACACGTGATTATAAAATGCTCGTCACCTCTAATTATTAGGAATAAGAAAATGAAAATCACAATGAGCTATCACTTCATACCTGTTAGGGTGGCTTTTATCATAAAAGTGAAAGATGGATAACATTATGGTTTATATCTAGACGTCCCCCCAAAGCCTTAGGTACTCATAGGTGGGGCTTTGGAAGGTGATTGGATCATGGATGCGTGATGCTGGATCATGGGTATGTGATACTGGATTAGTCCACTAATTTTTGTGAGTGATGGACTTCGTGAAAAGGGAAGACCCACCCTGGTGTGAGTGGCAGCATTCAATAGGCTCATAGCCTGGATGGAAGAAAAAGGGAAAGATGAGGAAAGGCTCGCTGCTTCCTACCTAGCATGCCATGGACTATTTCTCCTCTGCCACGTGTGGACTGAAACATCTACAAACTGTGAGCTGAAATAAACTTTTCTTCCTTTAATTGTGGGTGTTGGGTATTTTGTCTCAACAATGAAAAAGTAACTAAGCCAGATATTTGGCGAAGATGTGGAGAAAATAGAAATACTGTACTATATGTGAGTGGAAACACAAATTGGCTGTCATTATAGAAAATGCACTGGGTGTATATCTAAAGGAAATGAAACTTGTAAGCATAAACAAGTCATTTCTGCAGCCCCATATTAGTTGAAGCATTATTAGCAAAAACTAAAATATGGAATGAAATTATGTGCCTATTAGTGGATGAATGGATAATGAAAATTTGGTAAATACACATAGTGGAATAGTACTACACCTTTTTTAAAATAGATTTTTATTAAAATTTATCCAAAATTATACAAACTTACAGGCCATTACACAAGCTCACAGACCATAATACATTGTGCCTTTTGCTTATGACAGCAAGCAATGTAAACAATCACATAAATGCAGCATTAAGTCACAACTACACAAAGTTACTGTACTACCTAGTGTATGTGTTACTGTTTTAAATTTGGGTTATTAGGTTCTTGTTTTTAAGGTATCATTATTCTTCTGGATTCCTATTCCCTTCCCTCTTTGCCTTCTTCTTGTTCCTTTGAACCCTTTGCCTATTAGCTTATCTCTAACATTTTGCCTTTTTGTAGCCATTGTTTAACCTTTTCTTTTGTTTGTATTTTGCCTCGCTCAAATGAGGGATAACATAAACTTGCAAGTCTGGTTTATTTCATTCAACATTATATTTTCTAGGTCCATACATTTTCCTATAAATGACTAGTTTGCATCCAAAATTATATATAATTAAGATTTGTTTACGTGAGGTTTACATTCATCTTGGGGAGTAAATACATGTATATAATAGATCTTGATTCTTTTTTATTCCCCTTCCCCTCCCTTCCTTCTTTCTTCACTCCATTTCTAGATCCCTCTTCTTCATTTTCATTATTGCTATTATTTATAGTTTATTTATATGACATATAATGTTTATATTCATTGTGAGTATTCGGTATATGTGCACGATACATAATAAATCTTTTTATATTCCCTTCTTAACTCCCTTTCCTCCCCCTCAGTCTCTTGGACTCCTTCCCATTTGCAAAAGATCTATCTCCTTGTTTTCTTCTATGGAGCCTTTATTTTGCTTTTTATTTACACTTTTCCTTACTCAAACGAGAGATATCATGCAGTATTTATGCTTGTGTATCTGATCTATTTCTCTTAAAAATATATTTTCTAGGCGAGGGATTTTATATATTAGTATGTCATTACTTTATAATGGGAAGTAGATTTAATTTAGTAACCTAATCATGTCTAACTGTATAATTGGATCCAGTGGATTCCATTTAAAATTAGACTGTTTTTACAAGGGTAGCATTTTATCAGAAGTTAGTCAATCATGATTGGCTTACTGTGTATCTCGATGTGGATTATTATATCCCATGTTGAACAATATAAGGGAGCATAATTTAAGATGGAAAAAAAGAATCAAGTCTATTTTAGGAAAAATAGAGACTTTTTTTTTATTATTTCACATCAATCAGTTTCACATTCTTCCCAGAGTGATATTAGAATATTATTAAATGTTTGTTCTCTTTCAATTATCCATATTATACTTTTGGTAAATAGACCAATTGACCAGTAGCTGATTTTCTTGTCTCTAACAGAATCAGATGTAGCCCTAATTTAATGGCTGCCCATAGCCATATTAACAACATTGTACCATAAAGTAATTTATCACATCTGTTCAGTTTTAGCACCCTACTCTGAGGAAGAAACTATAAGTTTTTATTCATGATTCTTTTTGCCATATGAATAGACTGAGTGTGAAATCATAAGAAATATAGAAACATGTAATAGCATATTGTAAGAAACAAATAAAAAACATGTATTTTTATATTCTGTTTTTTAAAATCATGGTTGTTTTTTTCCTATTTTAGCAAAATTATGCTATGCAGGATATCATGCTTTGCTCTTTGAATGTTAGTTTGGTACCGTTGTTCCTTTGCATTAATATTATGAAAGTGCATTATTTTAAGGGTGCGTAAAAGTTTATGATTATACAACATTTTAATTTACTTTATCATTCTTCTAGGATGAGATATGTCAGTTTTCAATTATTCAAATTGTAAATATCTTATAACGCAACTTTGAACGTGTGTCATTTGCTATTTCCTTTATAATTTATTTTCTTCTACTTAATATAAGCTCACGATTTTGTAGGATTTATTTCTTAATGAAGCTTTTATGTTTCTCAGGTAATAAATGAAAATTTCTCCACAAGGGCTTGTGGTATGAAATGTAAATGGATTAAGCCAACTTATATTTATTTATGATGTATAAACACATGTGTTGTCTTAAAGTTTTGCCTTTAATGAAGGGGATATATAGATAGTAATACGTTCTATGTTTGGATGTCTATCATTTTGGTATTTGTTTCTATCAGTATCATTTATTTCTGTTGTGGTTACTGTAATATTTTACGTTTTCTGCTTCCTTTAGGGTGAATCTATTTTATTGAAATTGAGATATACTCCTTGGTAGTATTTTTAGTGCCTTTTCTAGAATTTGAAATATGATTCCTTTAGAATATCTCACTCTATCTACTTTGTTGAGATAGTACACTACTATATTAAGGTATATTTTAAAGCTATTATTTCAACTCAGAATAGTTTATGTGTCTAGTTATCAGCCATCCATATATCTCTATAGTGAAGAATATCACATATTTTGTATATTTACTCTAATACTAGCTGAAATATAAATTCTCCCTTCTTTTCATAGTAGGATATTAATCAACATTTAAAATATTTTAATGCATCTGTGCTGAAAATAGTGACAGTTGTAACTATTGAGAGAAGAGAATGTTGCCAGTAAAAGATTAGTACCTAATTTTACATTCATGTAAAACAATTCCCTTGATATGGTTTGGTTCCACTTTGCATCTCTGAACCAAATATCTTGGTCAGAGGGATGCACAAATATGATTTCTAAAGCCTGTTCCGTCGATCCCCACTCACTGTAGTGATTGCAGAAGCGGTCCCCCTCGGAATCCCAAGGAATGGTTTGCCCATGAGAGACAGAATAGCTTTCTGTTTATGGAAGAAGACAGGTAGAAATGATGGGCAGTTGAGTCTTACAGACAAATTCCATATTTAATGAGCATAAAGTCAGCAAAGGAAAATACTAGTCACATTTATTGTCTTGGAATTTTTCTATGAAAACATGCTTTTTCACATTTTCTGTTCTAATTTGTCCTTGCTTGCTGGCTTAAAGTTTTGACTCCAAATTTGTGCGTGAATTATCCTCACACTGTTCTCACTTTCAGTTTAACTCCGAATATTGTTTTCACCCGGATGAGTTTCTTCCTCTTCAATCTAGAGTACCTAAACCTGGGTCACCAGGTAATTACATATGTTAAAAGAGTTAAAAAAATTAGATTATGCACATATATCTACCTGTGTTAGAAAACACAATCATGTGCATATCATTTGCCATTACGGTTATTATTTTTCCAGGCAAGGAATCTTGAATTTGAAGTCAATTTTTAAAGAGTTATATAAATAAGAGTACATATATGCCCACACGTGGCAAAGATTGTAAAGTAAAAACTCACTAATGATTGGCATTGAGGATTACTCTCCTAATCTAGTGTATGGAATTTTCCTCTATACTTGCAAGTGATTACTGCAATGTAATTATTCTTCAGTGAGCTATATATTCATTAAAGCAGATGCACTATTTTATCTATTGTTTGCATTCACAATCTCTGGTAGTCATAAGCTCCCGATAAAGTTTGTTGACTTCATGAATGGATGATTGATGTATTAATGATTGAACTCTTTCAAAGATCAAGAGACAATCTAGTACAATTACCACATGATACGTTACTGTCGATTATATTATTGAAAATGAACTTTCTTATTTCTTTCTTTAATTATTGTAAATTCAGTGACACTAAAAATTCTGAATATTACATATAATAATATGAAAACACCCACATAGTTGCCTTTGAGTCTGAAACAATGTGTTTCTTGAGCAGAAATGGTAAGATGTCAGAAGAATCTATAAGACAAATGCCTACTCACCGGAAATTCTAGGTGTTTTCTTCACTACCTCTGTGGTTGGCTAAGTTTATGATTTTGGCAGTGAAGTTACTACTTCTTTCTGTAGCCACCTTGAATTCTTGAGCCATCATTTCATGTGAGTTATTATTATTTAACTGACCCTATCAATGTCAGATTACTTTAACATACCGAGTTTTTCTTTTTCTGGAAATTAAGCTTCTCACACTGTTCTCCTCCTTATAAATGAAAGTTTATACCATAATTTAATTATAGATAATGAAATGTGACAATTTTCTGAATCGTTTCCGTATGTGTTTATTAAAACACTTGTCTACTTTGACTCAGAGATTTGCTCCTCAACATTGTATTTATTAATGTAAAAATGGTATTGCTGGCATAGCTGCCACACATTCCCTCACACCACACAAACTTTATTGCATTTTGTATTATGTAATTACAGTGCTAAAACTTTGAATCGAGTATGTTTATGCAAACAGACATACACTCTTACCTTGTACCTCCTCTTCATTCTTCTTTCTATACCTGAAGTGTTAACAAAATATAAAGCATGGAATTAAACGTGTCATTTCTTTTTAGTTTATATGAATCAAATGCTTGTAAGTTGTATCATGACAAGTCTGGAAGAAAACAATAGCTAAGAAAACTCAGTGGCGTAGGTTTTGTATGTTAATTATTTTCCCACATAAAACAAGGGAGAAAATTAAATTAATCATATGAGCCTTTAGTCCCTGGCAGCTCAGTCAGCATATATGTTCTTTATAATTCTTAAAATGAGATGAAATATAACACATTTTTGTGGCAATTAGTAGATACCTAGGCATTATATAAAATCATAGCTTTTTGAAATTGAAATAATATTTTATTAACATGTGCATTTTAAATACCTATGTAATCCTTTATATTAATGTTATATATCTATATGTAATTTTGTATGAAACATATAAGATCATAAGATACTCAACTAGGAAGTCTTGGCTATGTAATTGAATAGAAGAATAAATTTCGGACCTGTCTGGTTATTCCCCCCGCCAAATCTCAGATGCCTGCATTTGTAAGAGACCTGTCTTTATGATTGCTTTGATTTTTCAGTGTATAGCATTCTTCTTTTATTGGGGGTATTTTCCTCTCCTTGTCGGGGAACGGAGTCAACCAGCCAAATGTAGATATTAAAATTTCTAGAGTCATCCCTCAGTATCCACCAGAGGCCCCCTCACATACCGAATCCATGGATACTCATGTCCTTTATATAAAATGGCATAGGCAGCTGGGTATGGTGACACATGCCTGTCAGTCCAGTACTTGGGAGGCTGAGGCAGGAGAATCGCTGCAACTTCATACTAATTTGGAGACCATTTCCCTTTGGTTTGCAGATGAAGCAATGCATGCTTTAGTTTACACTTATCTGTTAAAATTTTTCCCTAAAGTGCTTTCTTTATAGCAGTCACATAAAATGATTTCACATTACATTATAAAAAAGTACTAGTGGGGCTGGGGATTTAGCTCAGTGGTTAGAGTGCTCACCTTGCAAGCACAAGGTCCTGAGTTTGATTCCCAGCACCCAAACACCCCCCTAGAAAAACCCACAAAAAATAGTAAATAAAAATGTATAATATGAAATATGTTTTTTCTGAGTGAACACAAAGAAAATCAATAACATTTTTATAATATAAAATCTCCTCAAAAATTTCGGTCCAAGTTATATTGGAAAAATTAACATTTTTTTTTGAAAAGATAATGTATTCTGTCAGTGGTAAGTTCGAATGTGTAATTTAAAGGGCAATTATCAAATCAACTATTGTTAATTTGAAGAAATAGAAAGTAGCTTTTAAAATAATAATGATTTAAAACATATTTTTTACTTTATTAAATTAATATCTAGGTTTTTATTTTAAAATTTAGTAACCTCTTAAAGACCCTTATGCTTTTTTGTGAAGCAAAACTATTCAATATAAATAAATTATCATATCAACAAAACAAGTTAAAAATGGCTTCAAAAATAGCTATTTCCAGATTAGTGTTGTATTCAAAGAGAAAAAAGAATATTAGTTAACAATTCATCTCAAATAAATTATATATTTTAGAAAATATTGGGGAAATAGCAATTTCAATGGATTAAAACAAAGAAATAAGTTACCTAGCGCAATATAAAAAGTTACATGCAAAACACGAAACTCTTTCTTATGCCGTGGTCTGTGGTCTGCCATTCCCATCTTCTTTTGCATTCAGTTTTCCTTTGTAGTCAGTCCTTTCTCTTTATCTGGCTCTGTACTCTGGGGAGGGACTTTTAGAGATTACACGATGTCCTCTGTCGTCTTTCTTGCAATCGGTTTAATCAACGGGGGGGGGGGGATAACAGCAGTAGATCAAGCAAGCAAGGAGAGGATGAGGTCATGGTATGTGTTCCTGATTTTCCCACTGTACATTCCTGTCGGATGACTGCATCCCTCTCCTGCAGGCCAAAGCACTTATGACTGAAGATGCCACCCTTTCGGGCTCCAGTAATTGCTATCTCTACTTGCCTTTTGAGCTTTAAAGTGAAAACAGTTTCCAGGTATTACTAGCTCTACACTTTTCTGCACTTGGATTTGCTGGTTACACAGAACCCTGTTTACAGCTTTGTAAATAGTGTCTTAAATTACTGAGTGGGCTATCTGATTATTGCCAAGATGTTGAGTGATATAATCCTGCTGTTGCCTGGGTAAGATGTCTTATCATTTATTTACATTGATAGGAGAGAAGAGTTAAAATCCAAAGCTATAAAACTTTAGGTAATCCAATCTGGTGTACTTTTATGTGGCATTGTTTTTAGTATAATTTTACCATCCTGAGACCTTAATTTCTGTAAATTAAAACATACTTTTTTTAACAATGAGATTTATAATATCAAATCTTGTCATCCAACTATCGCACTCCTTGTACATGTAGATCTACATGAGAAGTCAAATCATCAGGTGTCATGTCAGTCAACAGAAAGTAAATTGCAAGGTAACTGTTTCAAATAGTAATCACATTTTAAAAGTAAAGCTAAGATTATGAAGACAAATTTCCAAATCTTCAGCTGAGTATTATGAAGGACACTGGCCCACATAATATGTTATGAAAAAAAATGTGAGAAGTTTCTTATTTTCTACTTCTGCCTAATACTCTTGTGTCTGTCTCTGTCTTTGTTTCTCTCTGCTTGTCAGTTCAAGACTTCTCAGCTTCAGAAATAATTTAGAAGAAATTTTTAAAAATCAGACTAGGGCTAACTGCGTGAGAGTATCAACATTATGTTCCAGTAAAATAACTAAACTTTTAAGATGCAGTATTTTCCTTTAGAAGAAGCAAAATGGTTTTAACGTATATACTTTTATGTATATTATATAGTGTTGGATTAAAAGTGTTTCTTTGGGCAATTTATTTTATATTCATCTACAGGAATCACACACGTTGTGTAAGCGTTCTTCAAATAAATCTTTTGCATATTTCTGAAACTGGTACTAACTGACTAAAGCAGGAAAACGAACAGGAAGGGAAGGGTCCAGGAGAGCTCACCAGTCACCTCAAGGAATAAAAACAGGAATTCGAAAGAGCAGGAACTAAGAATTTAGGAAGGAGCAACTTGAAGACATTTTCCCAGGACGCTGACATCACAAGGCCCTCTGATGGCGCGATGGCGAGCTCTGTGCTCCACGCGTGGTAACGATTCCTCACCATGTTAGCCAAGAGACTGTGCTCGCTCATCTGGGTTTGTGGTGAAGGGAACGAGTCTGTGCCTCTCCACAGGTGATGATTCTAGCATAATTATAAAGGAGAAAAAGGCCGTTTCTCCCAACAAACAATGCCGGGAAGGCAAAAACAGTAGCTATTCACAAAAATGAAAAGAATATTGTTTTCATATGGGAAATATATTTTTTAGAAATGGTTGACACTTCATATGAAATATTTTACATTTTACATTTTTTTAACATGTCACTTTTCCTACATGATAATGATTCACTTTTTAAAAATATATTTTGCATAATTACAAAATATATTATACTACCATGTTTGGTTTCCTTATATTAGCAGCAAATATAAATATTAATTTTATGGTGGGATTAAAATAAACGAAAAAATAGACGAATAAAATATTTCTCATTGGAGCTTTTGAAATGATAATTGATCTCTTTTAAATAAATTTTGAACACTAAGACTTTAATCAAATTTAGTAAATGACAGCATGAAATAAAATGTACATTAACAAAAACCTTATGCAGATATGTTAAAACATAGTA
>PVJO010026412.1:0-21157 GCA_004026905.1 Hystrix cristata
CAACCATTTTAGTTAATATTATTGGATGAATATGTGCAACAAAATTGGAAAATTTTACCTTGAACATGAATAGTCAAATATCACAGAAGAAAGCTTATAAGGAAAACTTGAGAAAAGATCCAGATTGAGAAAATATCTTGATTTTTACATCATCTCCAAAGAACTGCATTATTGTTCATTGGGTAGAAATAGAGCAAAGTTGAAGAGAAGTTTCAATTCCTGTCCATTTACATTAATGATGAATGCTGAGTTTAGTGGTTAAGGAGCATGAGAATGAGAAAGGCAGGGTACATTGAAGAGACACACATCCTGATCTAATTCTATATAACTCTGGAAACAATGTGTAAAATTTCAGTGTATACTAGAAAGACAGAGATTCAAGATCTGGGTCACAGCTTTGCGCTTCTTAGCTCTTTCACATAGGACAAACCATTTCAATGTCACAGAGACTCAGATTGCTCCACTGTACAGTTGAGGCCTCTCTCTTCTCCTCTCCCTCTCTGCCAAAGCTGCTATAAAGAAAATACTATATAGTGCAAATGTGCTAATAATGCTATACAGCAATTGGTAGTAGATGTTGTATATGTAGTATGTCTATATCTGTAAAAGGTGACTGGCAAAGTTTATAAACCGCCCATGGTGGTAACATCTTAAATCTCCTCAAATCCAGAAACCTTATACTTTCTTTCCTTTCTCCCTCTCAAAATTTGCTCTCATTCAAAGACTCAATATACATATCACATAAGATAACATTTAGGAGTGTCAAGTAGGTGTCAACTTGCACGTTGCATCTAATCAGGTTGGAGCAGCTTCCGGGACAGCTATGTCGAAGATGGTATTCTTGGGACAGGGCACACTGGGGAAGAAATCTGAGGTTAATTACCAACAGCTGCTATGAAGGAGGAGCATGAAGGTCACATATTTGCCACTGTCCCAGTAACGGGTAACAGAAGAGGCATTTAATGTTTAAAATAAGTAAAGCTGCCCACCAAAAGAAGAGCATTCTGTGTATCATTGTGTGGGAGCACATAAGCAAAATTGGGAGGGTGCTGGCTCCCTGCCGCTTACAACACAGCCAAGTACAGTATGGGGGTGGGCATGGTGGGGGGGTCACCTGGGTCTGAGATGTTCAATGTTATCTATCCTCTTGCTAAAGTCCAAACTCACATGCTTTACTCACAAGGAAAACACATTTAACTGAAAAAAAGTCATCATTTGTGGTCAAACTTGAACGATATCTTTTAAGCAACACGAAAACGTTATTTGAGATTATTATTCATTTATTATTCTTCTAATTAGTTAAAATCTGCCTATCAAAAAGATAAATTGAAAATAATGAATTTCCTTTTTTTTTTTTTATTTTTACCAAGAACATGTATTGGTACATTGTATACATAATGATCATAATCAACATGGTTATTTTGTACCTGTACATGATACATCTTGGTTTTCCCCCCCTTCCTCCCCTTCCCCTCCCTCCCTTCCATTCACCCACTCCTCCCTATTTGCAACAAGTATAGCTACACTTTACCATTTTTTCCCCTTTCATCTTACTTTTCTTTTAACCTTCTTCTTTATCCCCCTTTTCCCTATCTAGTTCTCTCTTTTGAATACTATCTCTCTCTTTTTTTTTAAACATAATATCTATTCTACCCCTTTGTCCTTATTTACACTTATGGTTTCTCATATCAGAGAAACAATTCAATGTGTACTAAGTGTCTGATTTATTTCACTTAATAATATGTTCTCAAGGAACATCCATTTACATACAAATGACTCTAGTTTATCCTTTTTTATGGCGGTCCTTTTTAACCTGTCTGCACTCTTGAACCATGGAACTCTGAATGTGAAAATTAACATCATTTCAAGATCAAGGACATTTTTTATCAATATTCCAAAAAGTCAAACATATTTGGATTGACTTCTTTGCTTTTTTCAATTTAAGATTCATTCTTCTGTTTTCTTCCCTGACCTGACCAATTTGTCTTGCATTTCTGTTTTAACTAGTGTAACTGAGACTCCTCCCTCTACATGCACAAATGTGGCTTATCTTATTGTTCTGCATGTACTGGGACTCAAATATAACCCATACTTTTCAAACCTCAAGTTGGAATATACAGTTTTAAAGTATATGAAAATAGCATGTTTCTGATTTTATGGTGTACTCTCAAAACTTAACCAGGACCAGTCATTTTCCTTTGTACTGTGTTCTATTTTTTTTTTTTAACTTAAAAAATACAGCCTTCTCTTTAACCACAAGTCCTACTTCCTTTACATAGGATGGACCCAAGTCAAATACATAGGGTAATTAACAGAAATCTCTTCTTGAAGGAAAACTTTCAGAATTTTCTTAGATTTTGTCCCCAACTTGTTTCCTTTCTCTTGTCGCAATGCTTTTAGTGCCTATAAATTCAGAAAATATTTTGATTCCTTTTTATTTCCCTAAGCTTCCAAGTCCATACGAACACAGACTGTTAAGGACAAAAGCACTTTCTCTTTGTCCCTCAAGCACAGGCTGCCATCTGTGTAGAAGTTCCCAAGTGATGTGAGCTGAAGAGACAGGAAAGTGCTCAGTTTGTCAGGCCTTATTCTTTCTACATCACAGAAGAAAACAGCAGGGAATAAGACTGAGAAACTGACATGCAGAATGTGGCGCATCCTATCAAGCTCTTTCTTTTTAACAACCACTTTTTTTTTTAGTTGAGTGTCAGCCGCTTGTGTCACAAGATGCAATCATTCACTTAGGGTAACTGAATCAAAAGAGGAAGTTAATCTCATGGCTGAAGGAAAGAAAGTAAAGATAGTTTTTGGAAAATGAGGCTTAAGGGAGGGAAGACCTGGGAAAAAATTATCTAGCTGGGGTCAGGGAGATACACAGGGTGGTGGGCAACAGGGGATAACAAAAGGCAAAGCTGATGCGCAACTTTGCCTTTCGGGCACCTTAATAGTTAGGACAGTGCTAGGTCTTACTGCAAACAACCTCCACCTTTAACAGACACACCAGGTGCTGAAAGCAGACTCCTTAGAATGGAGTGTCATCTCTACCTTCCGTTAACCTCTCCATGCTTTAGTTTCCTCATCTGTAAAAATAAGTGTGGGTAGGACAGAAGTACAGCTTATAAGCTGATGAAAATAAATTAGATAAACCATAAAAAGCTTAGCACAGTGCTAGGCACAGAGTAAAGGCTCCCTGATCAACAACAGCTTCTGCCAACCAAGACCCAGAGTAACACTCACATATCTGTTGCTGAGTGAAGACCTGGTCTAGAAGAGCAAAAAACTCTCACAATGAGCAATTTCCATGGAAAGGACCACAGTGGTTTCCTTTCACTCCACCTAACTACCTCACCCTCTCACATCAATCTGCACTATAAGATGTGATGGTTGTACATTATAAGCAAAAGGCACAATGTAGTATAGTCTGTAAGCTTGTGTAATGGCCTGTTAGTTTGCATAATTTTGGATAACTTTTAATAAAAATCTATTTTAAAAAAACACATTGGTGTCCTTTCAAACACATCTTTTGGATGTTTTCCCAAGGGTGGGAATAAACTATTCTGGTAATATAATTCAGATGTCATTTACTTGCCTGTACATTTTCTTTTCCTCTTTTTTCCTTTCTTTCTTCTCTTTCTACCTTCCTCCCTCCCTCCCTCCCTTTCGTGTAAACAGGATGGAAGACAGAATTATACCTCTCAATATAGGTAGGGATTCTTAGCACAATTGTCTGAGGGATGATTCTACCATAAGCAGCTCAGTTTAATAAAAAGGATTGTTCTCATGTATTGATTCCACACTGATGCTGACATGGCATTAGCCTTTTTCTTTTCCCTTAAGCCTGTAGGGGTTCCAGTCAAAAATATTACATTAAGAGTTTATATCTCTCCAATCAGTCCTGACCTCTGAAGGGTTGAAGATGTGTCAAATGTTCAGTAATGCATCTTAAAGGGCAATGAGAGCATTCGGGAACCTAGTTTATTCTTATTAAAAAGAAAAGCACATTCTTTAGACACTCCGTGCATAAACAGTCTCAGAACCCCTCTCTCACTTCCTGTTCCTGTTGTGGCCTCTCTGAGTGTTCTTGGCAGGCTTCTAGAATGCCCAGCACTAAGGGGAACACCAGATTATTTTAAGTGTTGGTGAAAGCTGCTGAAGTCAGCTCTCAGGTCCGGATGGCTTTTCCAGAAGTGATCTGTGTCAGTGGGGACAAGCCTTCATTCTCCTGACATGGTTCCCCTCCCCCTCACTGGCCGTGTCACCCTACTGTGAAAGGGTGTGCCCGATGTTTTCAAATTCAAAGATTAAATAATTGGGTCTCCTGCTGCAGGTGAAAGAATGACATGAATTTTTATTTACTATTTACTTTGTCATGTCAAATCTTCTTTTTCTTCATTTCAATAAATGTATAAGGATTTTTATCCAGAACTAGCCTTGGTAACCCTTCTAGAGAAATGTCATCTCCTTTGTTGCAAACTTCTGAAACACTAAGGAAAGTGTGAGAGAGCCAGTACTGAGAGAACACAAACTGCTACACTCTGCTAAGTGCTTTGCAGGCATTTGTTCATCTACTCATCACTACCCATCATTCGAACCCAGGGGGCAGACACTATATCTACCCCTGCTTTACAGAGGAGGGAAACGCACACAGAAGTGAAGTCATTTTCCCAAGGTTGCGCTGCTAGCTAATATGTAACAGAGTTAGAATTTTAACACAGTCTGACTAGAATATACCTCTTAATTCTTATATCATCTTGCTTCTTTACACTTAAGCGTGCAGCCTCTAAATTCTGTTATGAAACAATCATGTTTAAAAACAATACGCTGAAAGATTAATTTTATTAAAATTTTCAACTAAGTGGTCTCATGACAGCTAAGAAAGGTTTGAAAATGTGACAATAAATCCTTTAAAAATTAAGTAGCCTATACACAACCAGGGCTCTATCTCCTTACCCTTTCTGGATTCTTTGGAAAACGAGAAACTAGCCTAGACTACTGTTCTTATCTTCTAGGTGCTACACATTCCAATGTCTGTGAGGGATAAATGTTGAGAGCCAGTGAGCAATGAAGAAAGTGAAGCACTGTGGTCAGACATTGCCACAAAAGGAGAAACACAGCAGGAGACATTTTTTTGTTTAAGTTTCTGGTCCTCTCAGACTTTCCTGTCTCCAAAAAGATGTACTTCCTGGTTGGGTCTACTGTTTTCACAACTAGAGCTATTTCGAAACATCCGAAAACTAGTAAGGCTCCAGATTTCACTAGGTCTAACACTTTTTAAATTGGGAAAGGGGCTCCCCAAACAAAAGAATACATATTTATAAATTGAAAAATTAGGTATTTGTCTTAAGAGGGGTCAGGGCAGGTAAGAAGTCCCAGTCCCGCACTAGAGCCTACACTGGTATGGAATGTGATTTCTCAATGTGAACGGCTCATTCCTTACCTCCTGAACTTCGCTCCAGTCAATCTGTATGCAAATTTTACTTTAGGAACTTAGATCATGAAAAATTAATTGTAAAAATATCAGATTTCAAGGACCAGAGGGATAAAAAGAAATTATAATCTTGGAATGTAAAAATTCATCCATGAGGTTCTATTTTCTCATTTACCATTCTATGTTAATATTTGTCTTATTAATGACATGGAGCTAACCCTATCTATGATGCTTTAATTTACTTCACTATTTTTGTTTCCTTTCAAAGGTACACAGACAAAAATTTGATTATCAACGTACACATTCTAACCAGTGGCTTCTATTTCTATTGAGTAATAAATATAACTACTTCGAAAATTAAGAAGTGTAACTGCAGTGTGTTTTATTTTATCAGGGACCCTAACTGTATCAACAGTACTAAATAGAATGTAATTAATACTTATAATGATACTGCATTTATTAAAGAGGAAAGAGGATTTTAGAGGGAGACTCCAATGTTAAATACCTGAAGGGACTATGGATATGACTCACACGAATCATAAAGCTTTGAGATAAAAAAATGAGGTTCAAGGAGGGAAAATTACTTGCTGAGGCCACTTACTGCTGTTTTAGAACATATTTTATTAAATTTAACTGAACAATCTTCCTATGTTTCCAGAAGCACTGCCTATCAGTACCTTGACAGTAGGTGCTTTATCATACCTACTATCAATCTGCAAAGTTTATATCACCCAGAAGAGACCCCCCGCAGGGTCTGCCAGAGCCCTTCAGTCCTCGGTTAGTGTCCTGGCCCCATCAGTCATGACACAGGTCTAATTTTTCTCTGCACACTCCATCAGCGACACTAAGCTATTAGCTTTCACTCTTCCTTTGTCCCTAATTTTTGGTCATGTTCTAGTCATCATGCACCTTGTGTCTTTCCTCAAAAATATCTCCTATCTGTCCCTTCCTTTCATTTCTACTGTAGGGCTTCAGTGTATAGCTAAATTACTTTTAACAGCTTTTTTCCTTGTCCTTTGTTTTCATTCCTTCTCCAGTCTAATAAGTTCTTCCATATGTATAAATTTTAAGTCTCAAAGTGCTTGTTCAGAAAGAAACAAACGAGAAGAAATAAAATGAGAGATCTTTGGTTAAATAAACTTGGGAAATGCTCCCACTGTGTTGCTACTCAGTGTTTTCAAAATACATTAGCACAACAAAGTATGAGGACAGCCTACATTAAAGAAATCTGCAACAGAAGAAGGTGGTAGATGGCACTTTCTCCCAGACCCCTGATTAACACTGATTAAGACAGACAAAGGATTTCACTACATACTTGAAAAAGGAAAAATCCAAGAGGAAGAGATAACAATCATAAATACATATGCACCAAATACAAGTGCACCTAATTATATACAACAAATATTAATGGACATGAAAAACCAAATAAGCACTAATAAAATTGTAATGGGGGACCTCAATACCCCACTGTCACAAACAGACAGATCATCTAAGCAAAAAATCAACAGGGAAATATCAGAACTAAAACAAACTTTTTTTTTTTTTTTTTTTTTGTGCTGGGGATCGAACTTGGGGCCTTGTGCTTGCTAGGCAAGCACTCCACCACTTGAGCTAAATCCCTAACCCTTAAACCCAACTTTCGAACAAATGAACTTAGTAGATGTATACACAGCGTTCCACTCCACAACATCAGAATACATATTATTCTCAGCTGCACAAGGGACTTTCTCCCCAATAGACCACATACTAGCTCACAAAACATGCTTAAGTAAATGCAAAGAAATTGAAATTATCCCATGCATATTATCAAATCATAATGCAATGAAATTGGAAATAAATGGCAAAAGGAACGACAGAAATTTCATAAACACACGGAAATTAAATAGCACCCTCCTGAACAATCAATGGGTCACAGATGAAATTAAAGAAATTAGGCAGTTTCTACAATTCAACAATAATGACACGGCAACATACCAAAACTTATGGAATGCAATGAAAGCAGTCCCACAAGCGAAATTTGTAGCAGTGGACTTCCATATCAGAAAAACTGAATGAGCTCAAATAAACAACATAATATCAAACCTCAAGCTTCTAGAAAAAGAAGATCAAGTCAAATCCAAAGCTCATATGAGGGAGGACATTATAAAGATCAGAGCCAAAATTATGCAACTGAGACCAAGAAAACAATACAAAGAATCAATGAATCAAAGAGTTGGTTCTTTGAAAGATTAAACAAAATTGAAAAACCCTTAGCCCACCTTATCAAAAGAGGAAAGAAAAGACTCAAAACCATGCAATAAGGAATAAAAAGAATGAAATCACAACAGATCCTGCAGAAATCCAGAAGATCATGAATACTACTTTGAAAATCTTTATTCTAATAAGATGGAAAACACAGAAGAAATGGACAGATTCCTAGATACATATGAATTACCAAAGCTGGATCAAGAAGATAGAAAAATTTTAAATAACCCAATATCAGCCACTGAAACTAAAGAGGTAATCAACAACCCACCAACACAGAAAAGCCCAGGTCCTGACAGATTCACTGCTGAATTCTACAAGAAATTTAGATAAGCTCTAACGCCACTACTCCTCAAACTCTTTAATGAAATTGAAAGGGAAGCAATACTCCCAAATTCATTCCTAGAAACAAGCACTATCCTGATACCAAAGCCAGAGAAGGATCCAACAACAAAAGAGAACTACAGGCCAATCTCATTAAAGAACATAGATGCAAAAATCCCCAATAAGATACCAGCAAACAGAATGCAACAAATCATCAAGAAGATTACACACTATGACCAAGTAGGATTCATCCCAGGGATGCAGGGATGGTTCAACATATGCCAATCAATAAATGTGATATACCATATTAACAGAGCCAAGAACAAAAACCATATGATCATCTCAATAAATGCAGAAAAAACATTTGACAAAGTCCAACACCCATTCATGATAAAAGCTCTGCAGAAAATTGAATAGATGGTCTTTATCTTAATCTGATAAAAGCCATCTATGACAAACCAACAGTCAACTTCATTCTAAATGGACAAAACTGAAAGGTTTCATTCTAAAATCAGGAACAAGACAAGGATGTCCACTATCACCACTCTTACTCAATATAATTCTGGAAACATTAGCCTGAGAAATTAGACAAGAGAAAGAAATAAAAGGAGTAAGGATAAGAAAGGAAGACGTTAAATTATCACTATTTGCAGATGACATGTTCCTCTACATAGAAGATCCCCAAAACTCCACCAAAAGACTTCTATATTTAATAACCAAATTCAAAAACATAGCTGGGTACAAAGTTGACACTCAAAACCAATAGCATTCCTATACACAAATAACAGACTAACTGAGAGAGAAATTAGGGAAACAACATCTTTCACAATAGCATGCAAAAAAAATAAATTACCTAGGAATCAATCTAATGAAGGAAGTAAATGATCTATACATTGAAAACTATAGCACTCTGAAAAAGGGGATCAAAGAGGATATCAGAAAATGGAAAGATATTCCTTGTTCTTGGGTAGGAAGAACCAATATAGTGAAAATAGCCATATTCCCAAAACTGTTAGGCAGATTTAATGCAATCCCAATCAAAATACCAATAGCATACCTCACAGAATTAGAGAAAACAATCCTAAAATTCATTTGGAACCACAAGAAACCTAGAATAGCAACAGCAATTCTGGGCAAAAAAAGGAAAGCAGGGGCCATCACAATCCCTGACCTGAAATTATATTACAGAGCTACTGTGATTAAAAACAGCATGATACTTGCCAAAAAATAGACTTGAGGATCAATGGAACAGACTAGAAGATGCAGAAACAAGTACAAACACTCTCGGTCACCTTATCTTTGACAAAGGGGTCAAACACCATCACTGGAAGAAAGATACCCTCTTTAATAAATGGTGCTGGAAAAATTGGCTTTCCACATGCCGAAGATTAAAACTAGACTCATATCTTTCACCATCTGCTAAACTAAAATCAAAATGGATCAAAGATCTAAATATTAAAACAGAAACACTGAGTCTGCTGGAAGATAGAATAGGTAGAACTCTTGAAGACACAGGTGTAGGCAAAGACTTTATGAACAGAACCCCAATTGCCCAGGAAATATCACAACGAATCAACAACTGAGACCTCATCTTATTAAAAAGCCTTTGCATAACAAGGGAAACTACCAACAGAGAGAAGAGACAACCCACAGAGTGGGAAAAAATTTTTGCCAGCTGTTCCTCCAACAAAGGACTAGTATCTAGAATATATGAAGAGCCCCTGAAAAATCAGATCCCCTCAAAAATTTTAAAGATCCAATCCAAAGATGGATAGCTGAAATGAATAGACACTTCTCAGAGAAAGAAGTAGAAACAGCAAATAAACATATGAAAAAATGTTCAACATCACTGGTCATTCGAGAGATGCAACTAAAACAACACTGAGATTCCATCTCACTCCAGAAAGAATAGCTATTGGAAAGAAATCAGCCAATAACAAATGCTGGAGGGGATGTGGGGAAAAAGGAACCCCTTTCCACTGTTAGTGGGAATGCAGACTGATACAACCACTGTGGAAATCAGTGTGGGGATTCCTCAAAAAACTAGGACTAGAGCTTTCATTTGACCCAGCTATTCTCCTTCTTGGTATCTTCCCAAAAGAATCAAAAGCATCATACCACAGCAATTTATACACACCCATGTTTATAGTGGCACAGTTTGTAATAGCTAAATCTTGGAAACAGCCCAAATGGCCATCAACGGATGTATGGATTAAGATTTTTTTATATAATGGAGTATTACTCTGCCATAAAAAATGATACACTTGAGACATTTCTAGATAAATGGATGCACCTTGAGACCATACTCTTAAGTGAAATAAATCAGACACATGTGTTTAAATACTACATTGTTTCTCTGGTGTGAGAAACTGAAGTGTAAATAAGGACTAAAGTGTATTACATTGGGAAAGGAAGAAATTGTACAAATGGGAAGGGGAACAAAGGAGGAGGAAGGAGGAAAGGAACAGAGGGACAAGGAAAAAAAGCATAGAAGGAAAACAATGGAAACAAAGCTGTTGTAAATAAGGACAAGAGGAGGGGCTGAAGGGAGGGGAGGAGAACAAGGAAAGAAGAAACAGCGAGATGTATCAGGTACAGGAACAAATTCTCTATGATGAATGTTATCATTATGTATATCTAAAATGTACCACTAAAATAAAATTTATAAAAAACCTAACACAAGTACTTAGTTACATAAGTAGGCTTACAAAATTTATTTAGATGAACTAGTTAAGCTAATTCTAGCAGCACGACAAGTATCTTCTGCATTTACCTTTCATTATGGAGCACTTAGCTCCATCCTTTGAGCAGTCATATTGTAACCCCCATTCTAGGGCTACCTCCTTTTTATACCTTGTAGATTTCGTTCCTTCCTAGCTTGATGCTGACATAACATTGTTTTCCTTTGTTGTTTAGTTGAATATTTTTTGCCTGGATAAGTTTGACTGTAGGGCTCTTTTCAATTATTTTTCTAGGATCATAATGGAATCTTTCAATATGCCTACTGGCCTTTTTTAGCTCATCTGTTACATTTATGTTTATTTCTTTTGTTCCAACATTTCTCTCACAAACACAAATTATCTATCTGTTGAATTCTATTATCTGTCTCCTGTTTATACTATCTGCTTTCTCATTTTTATCAATTTGTCTTTTATTTTTACACTCTAGGAGAGTGTGTCTTCATTTTGATTTCATTTTCTATAATGCTAAATCATCACTTTTTTCCTCCAATGTAAACTTTAATTGTACTATTTAATTTTTAATGTACTTCAAGTATTTTTTATCATTAATCATTACCCTTTTCATTTCACTCTCTTATGTTTCCATCACAGCCTTTTCCTGCTTTATAATATTCAACTACTACTACATGGGGGCCATGTTTCCTAGCATACTATTGAGAATACTGTATCTTCATAGTTTATTCTAGTCTTTCTCAAACATAGTCTGTGCCTGTTCTCTTCCTTTATTCTGTGGCGTTTTCTCATTAGCTCTGTGTTGGCTGTGAGTTTGATTCCCCTTCCTTCTTCATGCCTGATGAGGAAATATTGCTTAGTCATGGCCTAGATCTCTGCCTGCTAAAGTAGCACACTCTGCTCTATTGAGGGAAGACTCCCTTTCATGTCTCCTCGTTCTCTGGTTCTCAGACCAATGAAGGCAATTCACCATTTACAAAATGTACTTCTGGCTCCTTTCATCTTGCTACTATTTTTAGTCCTTTCTTTCTGAAAACCGTATTTCCCAGGATTCCATCAGCCACTATATACACCCTGACCCTGAACTTCCTTAACATTAATCTCTTAAGAATGGCTGTCTCTGACCTTTCCGTCCCTAAGGACAGAAAAGTTCTGACGAGCGAATTGGAGTCCATGCAGAGAGTGAGATGATGGACTGTGCTTTCTCCCTGACTCCCCACTCGCGGCATGAGAGAGGAGGCTGGAGCCCACAGAGGTGCTGTGATGACGGGGGACCCTGGAGGCCTCCGGGGAGAAATGCACCAGTGGAGCACAGCAGTGGATGCTGTGGGCTGCAGCAGCTGGGTTCAACCACCTCCCTCCACGAGATGGGAGACTGCAGCATTTTGGCCCAGGACCCAGTTCTCCCAGAATGGGGCACAGTACTGTCAATGACCCCTCAGCAAACTACATACTGACACCACAAGAAAACCAATTAATAGCAACAGCTAGGACACTTTGGCTATAATATTAAAATCAGCATCAATTACAGCATTAAATACAAACTGAACACTGTAAAATCTAAGGATCAATAAAGTACCCCACTTATCCACAGGAAAGAGTTGTATAATTACTTAGTATAAACACTACGACGAACCAAATAGTGTCCTACTATTTTCCTACAGTAAATATCTACTAAACAGAACTTTACCCCTACTAACAATAGCACAGTATTGTTCAAAAGCAATAGTGTGCAGTTAATTATTTGTCTAGGGATTCACAAAACTTAGTAATTACTCTAGTAAATGTAGAGGGAGTGGAAAATAAAAAGCAGCAAGATTTGAAAAAGTAATTGATAAGACATGAGAAAGAGGAAAGAAATTATGGTAGGGAGGCCCTCTTAATGAGTAAAAGAAAACTAATAGTGATAAAGAACAATCACTGGAAAGAACAAACAAGAAAAGGAAGAAAAGAGATGAACAGCAAAAACAAGAGATAAAAGTAAGAAGGAAGAGAAAAAAGGTGGAGGAGAAAAAGATAAAAGGCAAATAATAAATTAAAGGGAGAGAAAGTAGGGGAAATCCAAACCCTGAAAAAAGGAAAAACAAAAACAATACAAAATAGGAAAAATCAGAAAGAATCGAGTTGAAGAAAACATTACTGTTACTGAATGAGGGGTTTCTTTCCATGATCTGGAGTTCTGGGATCCAGTGAGACATGACTTTACACGCCCAGCTTTAGGGTCTGAGGGTCTTTGAGGTGCCCCCTTTGCACTGGGGGCCTGTCTGTCTGTCCCTCCCCAGGCTGTGGTTCCAACTCATGCCAAGACGTGCCCTTCCCCCTGTTGGTAGATGGGGAACATAATTGGCCCTCTTTTCTCTGCTGCTTGTAGACCACAAAGTGGGAGTTTAATTGGGCTGTTGGACTTAATGTTTGCGGTTCTGGTTTTCCCTTCTTGTCCGGGTGCTGTCTCCAGCCAGCCTCTGGTCCACTGAATAGTCTTTGCCTGTGCTGCCCCATGTTGTCATTCTTTGGGGGTGGCTCACCACTACTCCTTCATGGGTTGGCTCTCTCATGTGGGGGAGGTGCTGCCCCTCCATAGTTTCTCATGTTAGGGGGATGGTGAAGCACCACTTTGGATCAGTTCTCTCTCAGCAACATGGTTATATTGATTGAATATGCTCTTCAAAAAAATAAATAAACTACATGCTGCTGAATGGTTATAGCTTCTTCACATCTAGAAAATGCAAACTACCTACTTGGAAGACAGAGTATGTGGGCTGATTGGGAGAGGAGAATGGGAAGTGATTACAAGTGGCCACAAGGAAAGTTTCAAATGCTGTATGTGTGTGTTCATTATCACCACAGGGGTGATGGCTTCACCACACGCTGTCCCATTGCACTTTGTTTTCCTGAAAATAAGACCTAATGAGAAAAACAATGACCACTCCAATCAGCCTAAGCTTTCTTTACCTGCCATTACAGAGTAGCCATCAAGTAAGAGAATAGTGAGGTATAATCTTCTGCCTGACACTGGATGTCACCATGGTAATGATTAGTTAGAGCTAGTTCCAGTTAGATCACTTCAGTTAGGTCTTATTTTCAGGGAAACACAGTCTGTTACTGTACTCAATACTACACTTTGGTATTAAGTTCATTAGCTAAGAATGAATAAATAACCATTTGTGTGCACCTCAAAGTGACGACCTGCTGTGGATTCACCACCAGGACCCCAGGAGTTACACTTTGAAACAAGCATTCTTATCTTTTAAGGAAAATTATTGTGGAAATTTCTAGAAAGTCTTAGTACTGTCTAATTAAATGGAAATGATGATATAATCAATCCAGGAAAGAAAAGCATCCCAAAATTTCATAGCTCTCTAAGTGAAAATCCCCGGCACTGCATTTCAAGAGAAAATGGCCATATTTTTCAAGCCAAATGTTTTAGCAGGCACAATCGATTATGTCTTGCAAGTTATTTTGGAAAGAAAAATTCATATACCACATTGTCTATCCGTATAAGCTGCATGTGCCCTGAGGAGTTTTCTGAACAAGCACCCACAGGAACAATTGTCATTCTCAAACAGGATTTGAAAATATTCAGGAGCATCCATTCTTTCAAAATGTTGACTGGGACAGGATGGAGTAAAAGCAGGTGGCACCTCTCTTTATGCCAAATATTTCTGGAGAATTTGGTTTCAACAACTTTGATTCTCAGTTTACTAATGAACCTGTCCAGTTCACTCCAGGTGATAATGACATTGTGAAGAAAATTGACAGATATGAATTTGCAGGTTTTGAGTATATCAATTGTCTTTTGATGTATGAAGAATGGTCTGCATACTCTTAATTGAAATAAATCAGACACACGTGTTTAAATACCGCATTGTTTCTCTGGTGTGAGAAACTGAAGTGTAAATAAAGACTAAAATGTATTATATTGGGAAAGGGAAGAAAATGTCCAAATGGGAAAGGGAACAAGGGAGGGGGAAAGGAAGAGAGGGACAAGAGAAATAAGAAATGGAAGGAAAAAATGGAAACAAATCTTTTGTAAATAGGGAGGGAGGAGGGGGATGAGGGGAGGGGAATGGGCAAAAAAGAAGCAACAAGATATATCATGTATGGGTACAAATTCCCTATGATGAATGTTATCAATATGTACATCTAAAATGTACCATTAAAATAAAATTTTAAAAAAATGGGTCTGATCCTCATTTTTCAACTATGCATTCTGCTTATGTTGCCATCTAATGCATGGAAAAACGTTTTGCTAGCCTGGATTCAATTAACCATTTCAGAATGGTCTGGAAGTTAATTTTAATTTCTTTTTTGTAGTTATTTTTAGATGTAATGCTGGATTCTTATAGTCTCTAATAGAGAATATTGGATTTTTTTATTGATAGAGTTGCTTTTTATGATTTGACTTAGATAATGATGAGGCAATTACTTGTTACCAAACTTGTAAATACATTCCATTTGTTGAGTGGAGACAGAATGTATAATATATTTTTCTTGTTATTTTTGATATAGGAAAATAATTTGTCTTTTAAGTAGAATGTCTTAACTATGCTTGTTTCTTGCCAAAACATATTACCTATTCTTTTGGGCCCAGTTTATGTAGTCTTCAGGGAATTCCAAAAAATAATAACAATTTTGAATAAATCTGCATAAAATGCATATATTATAGTTCTATATCCTTAATTTTTTATTTGTTTTTGTTTATCTTAGGATAAACAGTTAATCTTCATAAAACATCCATGCATCATGTTTCTTCCCAGATTTAAGAAGAGTTTCAAAGTTCATTAATGCTCCAGAATCAGGTCTAAGTTCCCTGAGCCAGCACTCCCCGTGGTCTATGCTACCTAACTTCATTATCTGCTCTCCAAGAACTAACAGTTTGCTATAGTCAATTCCTTGTCCTCTGCTCAGGAGGGTTTATTCCTCGGAGGGGACACCCAGCCTCTTCCTCTTGTTTGCCAAACTTTCATAGCATGCTGATCCATACTTTCCGAGACCTCATCTTTGAACCATTAACTGGATTATTTAACATCAAGGCTTTCTCTCCCCAGCCAAGTTTCCAAGGGCAGAGAACTGCTTTTCTGTCTGCCCCCTCAGCACCCAAGCATGCTTGGAAGACATCACTGTGCAAACAGAGAGCATTCAGTAAACATAAGTTGCTGAGTTAATGAATGAATGAGTGAGCAGACCTTAGTAACTGCTCTTTTAGATCAACTGGGTTTACAGAATCCAGGCTATGGGATAAAATCAGGGATGAGCATTTAAGCTCATCAGAAGAGGTATCATCTAATCTTCTCCCACCTCTGACATGACACCCACGATACAGAGAAGATAAATGAAGAGAGACAGTTGTCCAGTATCCATCTGAATTACCAGGGCAGCAGGATGAGAAGATGTAAGCCAGGGCTTTACCAACAGGAAGTGGGAAATGCATGTATATTCGACTCTAGGCCTTTATTGATTGTAAGAATACACTATTCTCAGCAATACATATTTGACAGATACTAAATTAACATTGGCTAACTTCAATCAGTTGACTACCATATCAATGTAAATTCAACTTCAAATCTTAAATTCTCTTATTTTCCCAATACCAACATTCTTATTCTATTTTCTAACACAAGTAACTTTTCCCTCTTTCATATAGAATAAAATCTAATAGGTTCATAAAATATTCACCAACTTGTGAAATTTTAATTAGCTGACTTCTTAGACTGAAATGACTAAGTATCTGCTATAGGTACTTATTTCAAGTGGCTTATTTCTTTTTCATTATTCTATTATTTTATCTATGGATTGAAATATCTTTATTTCTTATATAAATATATACTTCTACTCACACAGAATTCAAAGTAACAGATTTAAGTACTTCATTTATTTATGTATTTATTAGATTTAAGCACTTCATTTATAAACTATATTCATGAGAATTCATGTCGAATTTAAGTCCACTTTGATGATGACAGAGGCAGACTGCTGGATCTTTACCTAAACAATGCTTTTCTCATTCTGTCCCACATGATTGCAAGACATTTGAGCTGTTGTCAGTAAAGGAACAGATTGGATAACACTGAACTAGACTAGGACTTAAGTTCCACCTCTATCAGTAACTAGCTGGGTGGCCCAAAAGAAACCTCCAAGCCCCAACTGGTTCTGAATTTTCCTATTTGTAATTTGAGATGGTACGACAGGATGCAGTAAAATTTTGTGGCTCTATTAAACAAATTCCTATTTCTTTAAAACAGCCTCTAAAAGGCATTTGGTTAATTAAGGACTAAAATTTGATTGAATTACAACAAGCTTCCCAATTGTGAAGGCTCAGTCACGTTCCTGGTACTTAGGCAATATTAGTCACTGTGCATCATGCTGCCAGGGTCACGTTAGAAAGAATTATAAGAACGGTCATGTCTTGACTGTGGCCTTCTCTGAGGACATGCAGGTATAACAGTATATGTATAAATAAGCTTCAGAAAGAGGTGAATTAAATCTAACACAGGAAATAGAATACTGAATTTCAAAAGATCCACTCAAATTTGCTTTGGAAAGGGTATCCTTATTGGAAAACCTGAAGTCAACATAATAGGCATTGAGTCCAACAATAGTAATGCTACCCAGTAGCACTTTGCAAAAAATAAAAGGCACACTTACCTGTACACTAGCATGGACAGCCCCAGGCACCTGGTATCTCAGCTCATGGGCTGTGGTTTGAGACTTAGGGAGTAGAAAAGGATAAGAAAGGGACCGATATTTTGGTTTCACAATCTAAAATTAAAAAAAAAAAAGATGAATAAATTCGAACGAGAAAAGAGGTCCATTCTTCCCTTCTTTATAATTAAAAAAATTAATGGGCACTTCTAAGTGAAAGACAGTATATTATCTATATACTATTATATTATATACTATATAATATCTATTTTCTATTTTTATTTCCCATTTCACCTTCTTTTACCTTTTATAGCAAGCATGTTTTATATTTGTAAAGAAGGATTAAATGCAATCTTTTTTTTTTTCTTTTTGTACTGGGGATTGAGCCCAGACAGCACTAAGCTACTCCTCAGCCCTTTTTTAAAATTCTACCTTGAGATAGGAGCTCACTAAGTTACCTAGGCTGGCTTCCAACTTGTGGTTTTCCTGCCTCAGCTTCCTGAGTAGTTGAGCTTCTAAGTGTGTGCCACTGCATCTGGCTGTATGTTGTATATATTAGGTCACAGCAATACAGCACTATATCATTTTCAGCAAATTCATAATAAAATAGTATGAAGAATCATAATTTGTTTAGCAAGTTACTATTAGTGAGTATTTTACCTATGTCTAATTTTATTTGAATTATTAGAAGTAATGCCAAAATAAATTACCTTATTAGATTATTTCTTTAGCTTAAATACCTGGAAATATTTTGGGATTAAAAATTGCAGAGAAAACTTACTGGTGTTTTACCAATTTTCCTTCCCAGAATAGGGTATAGGAGTACTAAAACCATCCAGACCAAGCTCGGTGTGGTGGCACATGCCTATAATTCCAACCCTCTGGCAAGGAGGCTGAGGCAGGAGGATTGCAAGTTCAAGCCCTGGCAATTTAATGATCTTGTGAGACCTCACCTGAAAATTTAAAAACTTTTAAAATGGCCTGGGGATATAACTCAGTGCAATGGCCCTGGGCTCAATCCCCAGCACACACACAAAAAAAAGTCTCAAATGTGGATACTAGCAGTGTTTTTAATCTTTGACAGTAGAGTACAGTAGGTTAAAAGTAATATTACTTTGTTTATTCATTCATTCCCTCTAAATTTTTGTTTAAAATACTTCCATTAGAGCTTCTGCTAAATTTTACATTGATGTGAATGATAAGTAAAGCAAGTCTCTAAGATGTAGACAGAATTAATTTCATTGCCCAAATTACCAGGAGGAATAATGCCTCATCACTGCAAATAAGTGGATCCTTCACAACCCTGGATGCTACGTACTGAACCCCTGAATGCTAGCACAAGCTCTTACAGTCATGAAGGTACCACAAGGACACCACTCTGAGAAAGGGGACACAGTCAGCCTCACACTGCCCGCCTTGCTCAGAACCAACCTGCAGAGCGCCCTGTGCCAGAATGAACACAGTGCAACTGCAGGATTGCAGCGGGCTGCAGTGGAGCCCTGTCATCTAACCAAGGCCCCTTTCCCCTACAGTAGCCTCCACATGGCCACTGAGCCCAGCCCAGTAATGCCTCGTCAATACTGGGAGCCCAAGATGTTAAAGGGACCAAAGCCACGGGCCCTGAGAGAAGCATCTGCTCCCTCTGCACCTGAATTACCTGGGATGGCAAAGCTCAGAAACATCTTCTTTCTCTTTTTAACGCCCAAGGTCTAGGCACTCTGACGACACTGCACTCAACGGCAGACGGTGTCACAGCTGTGGCCCCAGCAGCCCTTCTTGTCAACTCCTGGTTTTCTCCCAGGGCTGGGCCTGCCTCCTCCCACGTGGACCAGTGACAACATTCTGTACCTTAGTGAAGTTCCAGCGCTGAATGAAGTGACGCGCCACGTCACGGGCTGCCTTCCCGTGGACCACAGAGGCAATGTCATGCCAGGGCATCCGCGGGGTGGAGTACCTGTCAATGAAATCTGCCCAGGGGCACCAGGCAAGGATCTGTCATGCACTTCCATGCTGGGGACAGAGGCCCTCCGATCCCAACTATCCAGGCATAAGGAAACATGCTAATAAGCTTTCTCTATGTGCCTATTCCTTGGCTTGGCTGGAACACATTTATAATCAGGGCAAACAGACCTCGTGGTGAGAAACACAGTCCTCATGTACCTGCTGCAGGATGCTTCCTTTTTACTCTACTCATCACTAGGCAAGGCAAAGTATGAGCTGGTACAAATTATCTAAAGCTGTGAGGTTTATATGTTTTTCTTTTTTATACTGCTCAAATAATGACAGGCTATATACGCAATGTTCTCTCTACTTCCTCTTAGACAAATAAGCACAGTAATAATCTGAAACTCTGCCATTCTAATGCTGGACTATAGAAAGAAAAAGCATAAAGAAGATGATCAAAAGAAGGCTGCCATCTCTTGGAGCATCACAGATTATTAGCCCAAAACAGGCCTACAGGAAACCTAGAGGTTTCAGATATGTTGACTCCATCTCATGTTCTTCTCTTTTTGTAACTACAAGGAAAAGTCCTTAAGTATATAAATAAATCATGTTTCTAAAGTTTTACCAAATATTCAAAGCTAAACAAATACAAAACAAAGCAAAACGAAAGGCATTTAGATCATGCACACGCATACTCGTTGAGATGCTCAAAGGTAACCTGCATACCACTCGCATGATACTTACCAGCAAAAGGTTTATCCAGTTGAACCCAGTCCTTGAAGACAAAGTTGCAGTAGTCCTTCCCGTGCCAGAACCTGGTCTCCCCGTGGAGCTCTCCCACACCAGTCTGTAAGCTTCGGATGGAGCCGGTATCTGCGAAAGCAGCAAGACCTGCTCAGAGACTGTGGGGCACGTGTGCCTGAGGGAGGGAGGCGCGCCTCCCACTTATGGGACACCTAAACAGGTCCTAACTTTTCTTATGACATCCTTAGGGCAGTGTGTGTCCATTTGATTGGAGGGCACGAGCTGACAAGGCTTTACAACTCCTACACATTTATTTTTAGTGGGCAGTTAGGCCATACCCTGGTTCATATTTGCCAGTGAAATGTAACATTCTCAAGGAGTTGAACAGCTTCTTCTCACCACCTACCTATCACAAAAGTAAAGGATTAAAGAACTCAGGAGGTGGGAGTATGAGAGAACAAAGCCAGATGAGGGTAGAGAAACACAAGACACCAGGCAAGAAAGATTCGGGTCTCCTCTCCTTCCTCACCAATGGGGAGCATAGCTAACATGTAAGTCTTGTCTTTTGTATCTCAAAAGGACCTCATATTTACAGACATTCTTGGTTCTGGCATGGAATTAAGTAGCTAGATGACACAGAGCTTTACCTTTTTGGGTCAGAAATCCGTACTGTGTAAAAGGAAGAATTTGGCCTATCAGACAACTAAGATCTTTGGGTCTCTTAAAGTTCTTTATTTCTTAAATCACAAAGGACACTCACGAAAAATATAACAGACAGAAGCTTATGACTGAGGCGAAAGCAGCAATCTACTATAGCATGTCACAAAGAGCTTTATGAGACCATTTTCCTAAAGGGTAAATACTTCAAATTAAATAGTTCGTAAGCTTGGAGACATGTTTACCATCAAGACAACAAAACGGGATGACTAGCAGAACTTACAAATCACAAATGCAGCACACAAGAGGCACCTGACAAATAGACATGGAGTGCAAAAATACTGTTGAATGAATAAAAAGCACTGCTTAAAGTACCCAGTAAGAGATCTGGACTAGTTGTTCTACCCCACACGTTCCCTAAACTGTCTTTATAAAATGCAAAATTGTTGCTTAGAAGCTGTCTAGGGTCACCTGGACCCTG
>PVJO010026413.1:0-21098 GCA_004026905.1 Hystrix cristata
AGTGAAATATTATTCAGTAATACAGCAACACGAATGAGTCTCAGAAACCTTATCCTCAGTGAAAAAGGCAAGATCCAAAGAATGTCTGCATGTGATCATGTCTTTTTTTTTTTTTTTTTTTTTTTTTTTGGTGCTAGGGATCGAACTCAGGGCCTTGCACTTCGCAGGCAAGTGCTCTAAGCACTGAGCTAAACCCCTAGCCATGTGATAACGTCTTTACAGAGTCCTAAGACAGGCAAGACTGGGGTGAGGGATGGGCGGAGGGGAGTGCCTGGGAAAGAGCACTGGGGGACTAGTCTACAAGTACCTGAAGTACCTGAAGTGGTGGTTGATGACGTGTGCATTTTGTCAAACCGTACTCCTTACGCGACTTTCTCTGTACTGAAGCTGTGCCTAACGGAGCTGATTTAAACATTGTATGATGCCCGCTTCATTCTGCAGACCAATTTGGAGGAAATCTCTAGGGTAATTCTAACGTGCAGCCTGGTAAAAGTCCATTTTTTGGTTGTGTGGGTGTCATGTTTGTGTCTGTGCAACCACGAATGGTGGTGCTTTGGTTCATGAACTTGGTTCTTTCCACGATGCCAGTTGCAAATCAAGTTGGACAAGAAATGAATCAATTTCAATGGTTAGGTTCAATGTTGACCTGTTGGGCAAATTTGATTCGGTTCTAGTCCAGTTTGGTTTGTGACCAGAATCATGGTGAGAACTAAGTTTGTGAGCCGAGGTACCACGATACTTTCATCGGTATATACTACAAAAGCAAGCCTGGGCCACCAGAAAATGGTAACGAAGCCACCTGGCTTGGCCAGGCCTCTAGTTAAGGCTTCCAGATAACTTTATTTTCCAAGGAGCAAGGCACAGGTCTGAGGCCGGAAGGAAAGTAGTGCTACCAGACTGAGTCTAGAGGACCTCAAAGAAGATCCATCTGATTGGGCTCAGGACACTTGAAGAAAGCCCACCATTTTTGGTGGAGAATTCCGGGGATTGAACTGAGTGCCAGGTACTACGCTATATCTTCAGCCCTTTTTATTTTTAACTTTGAGAGATGGTCTTACTAAATTACCCGAGCTGGCCTCAAACTTGAGATCCTCCTGCCTCAGCCTCCCAAGTCAGCTGGTTCTGGGCCCAGCATTTCATCTAGCCTCTGGCATGCACTGCCATCCGAAGTTCAGTAGCTTACTTGGCATGGTTGCTTGCCAGCCTCAGTGACCACACAGCCCCTCTGTATTGCCATCTCTTAGATCCTGGTTCTTGCTTTGGGATACTGGAGTTATTTGGAGAGCTTCGTTAATGGCCATTACCATTCCCAGAAAATGAGATTTAATTGGTTTGGGAACGTGGCCTGGCATTAGCATTTAAAACTGTTTCCTGGTTGATTTTAATGATCAACCAGGACTCTCAGCTATACCAGCCTGTCACAATGACCTGGAAAAGGGTGTGTGTGTGTGTGTGTGTGTGTGTGTGTGTGTGTGTGTGTCTGAGCATGGAACCCAGGGCCTTGTGCATGCTAGGCAAGTGCTCTGCCACCCAGCTACACCCCAGTCCTGGAGAAACTTTTTGGTTTTTTGGAGACAGGGTCTCACTATGTAGTCCAGGCTGGCCTTGAACTCATGGTGATCCTCCTGCCTCAGCCTCCTAAGTGCTGGAATTACGGGCATGTGCCACCACGTCTTGCTCTGGAAGAACTTTTTAAACTCAGTATCTGTGTTCACCTCTTGGAAATTCTAACTAAAGTGTTCTGGGGAAGGGTTCAGGCCTGCTTTTTTTTGTTTTGTTTTGTTTTTGGAATCTCTTTAGTTAATTCTAAGGTACAGCAAAGGCCCAAAATCACTGGATCTGAGGCACAGACTGAAGCAGTTTTTGCTGAGAATCTGGGGGGAACTCACAGGCTGATGTGAAAACAGAAATTGGAAGAATGTCTTACAAGGTAATTTGGTAGTGTCTGTTAAAATTTAAAACATGGAACCAGCATGGTGGTATACACCCATAATCCTAGCACCTGGGAGGCTGAGGCAGGAGGAGCACTCAGAGTTTGAAGCCAGCGTGGGCTACATACTGAAAAGGAAGAAAGGGAAGGGAAAGGAAAAGAAGAAAAAAAAATACCCTCTAACTCGATAGATCTTCTCTTAAGAAATCTGTCCTGTCTAAATTAATGCACCTTGAGCCTATAATGTAAGTGAAATAAATAAATCAGACACACAGCTTAAATACTGAATGGTTTCTCTTATATAAGAAACACAAAGTATCAATAGTTTAAACAGCAAAATAAATGATAGACTATAGGAAATAGGGAGGTAGATCTCCAAATGAGAAGGTGAAGGGTATATAGAGACCAAGGGAGGGGGAAAGGGGTAGGGGAAGGTGGAATAACAAGAATTAAGATGTTTTATGTACATGTACCTTACCCCCACAATGAATGTAATCATTATGTACCACAAACATGTACTAATAAAAAAGTGTAAGAACATAAAAAAAAAAACTGTCCTACAGAACTAGTAACACAAATACATAGAAAAATGTATTTAAGAATACCACTGCAGGGCTGGGGATTTAGCTCAGTGATTAGAGTGCTTGCTTTGCAAGCACAAGGGCCTGAGTTCGATCCCCAGCACCACAAAAAAAAAAAAAAAAAAAAGAATACCACTGCAATATCAATTATGGTAATAAAACAAGTGAAAGCAATTCAGATGTTTTCCAACAGAGGTCTGGTTAAATAAACCCTCATGCCATACCACAGAATACTACACAGCTCTTTAAAAGGTTATGCACATGCTGTGCATGCTGACTCACTCCTGTAATCCCAGCACTCAGGAGGCTAAGGCAGGAGGATCACCACAAGTTTGATGCCAACCCGGACTCCATAATGAGTTCAAGGCAAGCCTGAACTACATAGTGAGACCCTGTTTCAAAAAAAAAAAAAAAGATTATGCACATACAAAGAAAGGCAACATTATATATCATTTAGAGATGTAAGGAGGTTGCAGATCACTGTGTATGACACAATCCATGCTGAGCTAAATATAACTTTATATTATTCATGTAAAAGTAACTTTGTGATGCATAAATAGATTTTTAGTTAATGAAAGGCGGTGTCTGTTAGTATATGAAACTCTTACCAACAGTTAACTCTGGGGAATAGGATTGGGGAGATGGAAACTCTCACTTCTTTTATTTTTGGTGCTGGGGATCGAACTCAGGGCCTTGTGCTTGCAAGGCAAGCACTCTAATCATTAAGCTAAATCCCCAGCCCTCACTTCTTATTTTGTGAATTTGTAATGGTAGAATTGTGGGATTTTTCTTTTTAATATTTTTCCAATGAAAATTTCATATGTATGTTTAATAATATATGTGCATGTCCTTCATTTATTATGTATATATATATATGTATGTATGTGGTGCTGAGGATCAAGCCCAGGACCGTGTGTGTGTGAGGCTACACCCACAGCCATGAAGTTTGTAATTTCTGGATTTCAGTTTTAGAGTTGGAGGTGCAGCTTAGTGGCAGAGTGCTTGCTCAGTATGCACAGTGCCCTGGGTTTGATCCCCAGCATCACACACACACACCAAAGTCTTTTTGCAAACTTTAAAAACCATCTCTAAACGGTGATAATGGTACATACCTATAAGCCCCACACTGTAGAAGATGCTGAGCCAGGAAGATTCCAAGTTTGAGTCTGGACAATTTAAGGAGACCTTGTCTCAAAATACAAAATAAGCAAAAGGCTGGAGATACAGCTCAGTATGAAAGCCCTGAGTTCAACCGCCAGGACCAGCGGAAGAAAATCTCCAGTCTTCTCCAGACAGGTGGGGGCTTCTTCTGTGCGGTCTGTGCCAGGGAGGGGTGGTACTTGTCCCCACAGGGGCCATACATGTCTGCAGCCCTGCTGCTGGAAAGTGAGGCCCCAGGCATCTGCCCAGCTGCTCAGGTTTATGTATTCCACCTACCCCGCTCTCTCCCCACCCCCTCTGCTTTTTTTTTTTTTGTCTTGTAACTAACTGTTCTTCCCTTTTGGTGATTGAAGGGCTATAAGGCTTTCCTCATGGGAAGCAATTTTGTGGTCCCCGGCTGCAGTCTTCAGACCTTTTTTCTTCCTTAGAAGAAGGAGTAAGTTATTCAAGAATTTCCATTCACAGACTCTTCAGAAATTGGCCCTAGATAGTGGCTTGGGCTTTACTGTCACCAAATGGAAGTAAAACTCCCACCAGCAATACGTTACAGTTTCCTGAAGCAGTGACACCGGCCCTTGACTGCCCTTAGCGGGTTCGGAAGTAGGTTCGGAGAGGGCAAGCCACTGCCCGCTGTGACGCCACAGTGGGCAAGGGCAGAACGCGGGCCTCTGCCCTTTGTCTCGCCCTTTCGTTGGAGACACTCAGTGGACTTGGGTAGGAGGGATGAGCGCTGAAGGAGGCACAGGCACGCGTATTCCCAGAGTCCAGGCCCAGGATGTGGATGCATGAAGCGGACGTGGTTTCGCTTCATGTGGCAAATTGTGGTCACGAGGTAGCCGGATCTTCTGGATGACTGAGAGAAGTCGCGAAACAGGATTTTAGTGAATATGGCTCTATTTTTATTTACTAGTAACCCATTCAAAATTAATAAACTTCTTTGGGCTAAGCAAGAAAATCCTTCTACAGACCGGAAAAAGCAAACTGCCGTGATTGTACAATTTCTGTTTTGTCAGCCCTCCTGACCCTACCTGAGGACCGGGAGGTGACTTAGAGCGGACCGGCCACAAGTGCTGACTTTTGGGCCTTGCTTCGTCGCCTTTCATGCTTGTTCAGCTGCATTTTTAAAGGTCGTTTTCTCCCTCCGGACTCTAATTGTACTTTTCTTCTTTTTTGGTGCTGGGGGTTGAACTCAGGGCCTTGTGCGCATGCTAGGCAAGCGCTCTGCCACTGAGCTAAATCCCCAACCCCTTGTACATGTTTATTATGCACGTAATTTTTAAACATGAAGCACAAAGAGAAAGGATCCTGCCATTCTGCTGATTGATATTTTACAGTTTTCATATTCTATTTTGAGGATATATGTAGGTATTTGATAAATACAAAAGTATTCAGATTTGTGTGTCCCCCTTGCGCAGGGGCCATGCTAGTTTTCTCTGCGTCGTTCCAATGTTAGTATATGTGCTGCCGAAGCGAGCACCGTATTCACATTTGCAACCTGCGTTTCCATTCATTTTTACATGCTAAGCACCATTCTTTCCATTTTGTTAGTTTTCTGTTTGGTTGTTGTTGCTAATTTATTTTCAAAGACATTTTTAATAATGCATTATAGTGCATTATGGAAATAAAGCATACTTATTTCCTGTGTCCTTGAGCAAGTTACTTAAGCTTTCTGTGTCTCGGTTTTTCCTCTTGTATGAAGGGGAAGGAACAGCGTCTACCCTACAAAGTTAGTGTAAGAATTGAAAATGAAGATGTTAATACATTTAAAATACTTAGAAGAGTGCTTGACATAAACATGAAATACGTACTTGCTCTGTATTATTACTAGTTTTGTACAAATGTATCTTCGAATTTTAAAATATTTTTTGTAGTTATTATAAGGAGGAATTGTTGGTGAAGAGCGGGTCCTAATCTGTGTGGTCGTAGAGCCCTTTCGTAGCTTGTTGTCATTCATACTTGTAGCAGGGCACGAGGTTCCTGTTTCTCCACGTGCTCTGAAACCTGAGTTATTTTCCTTTTCTTTGCTCTTCTCCGAACGACGACCTGGAGAATCTGTTGTGCCGGGGAACCTCCGTGTAGATGCTAGTTCCAGCCTGCTCCCGCTCCTGGCTGTTCTCCGAGACCCACTTTCACACAGGGAGTGGATCCCGCTTTCGTTCTTGTTCCTGTGAAGGTTCTGCTATTGGTCAGTGAGCTGCGTACATTGTGTCTGCGTGATGCTTTTGTTTTCTGGCAGTGGCTCCCGCAGGCCACGGACGCAGTGGGTGTTTGTGAGATCCTGACGGGGGCTCTCTGGGTCTGTTGCAGAAACTACTCAGATTGAGGATCCACGGGTGCAATGGCGGCGGGAGCAAGAGCACATGCTGAAAGACTACCTGGTGGTGGCCCAGGAGGCCCTGAGCGCCCAGAAGGAGATCTACCAGGTGAAGCAGCAGCGCCTGGAGCTTGCGCAGCAGGAGTACCAGCAGCTGCACGCCGTCTGGGAGCACAGGCTGGGCTCCCAGGTCAGCTGTGAGTACCTCCCCCCACGGCCCCAGCAGCCCCGCGGTGTCGGCCACACCAAGTGCTGCCGGTACGGCTGCCCGGCACCTCTGAAGTCTGCCGCTTCTCTCCATTCCGCTGCTGTCCAAACCTGCATCCTGTTTCTGCCCTTCTGCTCCCTCCTGGGCCTTGCCGATGATTCCTTTGCCGCTTGTGTTCTAGTGCAGCCCGTTTTCATTTGTGACCATCTCAAAATGTCGGTTGCATCCCATCTCTCTGGGTAAAGCCTTCAGTATCTGGGGCAGGTTGGGGGTTCTTGTTTAATGGGACATCACCGTGTGAAGATAAAGTGCTTCAGTGGGTGGCCATGGTAGACGTACATGCACCACAACGTGAGTATGCTTAACACTGCTGAACAGTACGCTTAGAGATGGTACATTTATGTAAAGTATATTTTACTGCATCATAAAAACAAGCAAATAACCTTCAGTGCCTTCCCATTCATCTTTGCACGGCCTACAGAGCCTTGTGGTGAGGCCCCTCCTGGCTACCCCTGCCCCATGTCACATTCTCATTCTCGGCTCCAGACACACTGAGTTATCCCCACTCTGCCCTCACACACCCACACTTCTCTGCAGCCTTCCCTGTGCTTTTCTGTCTCAGGGCCTTTGCATTTGTTGTTCTCCTTCCTAGAATGCTTTTCTGTTCATCCGTTTGCCAAGCTAGCTGCTGCTCCTCCCATAGATGATCATCTCTGACAGGTTGGCTTTGGCAGCTTTTAAAATCCCTCTTCCTCGGTGCTAGCCTTGGTTGTGGCTTTGATTTTCTTTGTTGCGCATAGCGCAACCCATCTGCTTACACTAGAATACAGGCCAAGTAAGACGGGACCCTTCCCTTATTATTCACCCTGGTGTCTAGGGAGCAAGCAGCCCTGCTGGTGTCCTCCTTGTCCTTCTTCTCCCGGTGCTATGAGGTTCCAGATCAGTGGCTGTAAAGAGCACACTGACCTTCTCCACTTTGCTGGAGGTTTGTCTTTTACCACTGTTTTTAATAACCAAAGCTTTGCTGTGTTACATGCCAGGCACCTACTGTGGTCTTGAATACGCTATGTTAGTTGATCCTCATAACAGGTGTGTGCAATTCAGCTATTAATTCCTGTGCAGTAAATATCTCCCTTTAATAGATAAGGGAGTAAGGTTTAGGATCAGCAGTACGCCCCAGCTGTTGAGAGACAGTGTTAAGTTGTAAACCCATTCAGTCCTTCCCCGCTACGTTTCACTGTGGGCCAAGCATAGAGGACCAGCATCTGGCCGTGATGACAGGGTGGCCGTGGCTTGGTTGGGCCACTGGACACGTTTCCTGTGTGAGGCCTGCACTTTGGGAAGACCGCTGTGCTGACAAGATGGGGCAAACCCTGCTGGGTTACTCACTGTCCCAGCCCTGCCTTTTTTCTTGGCAACTCAGGAAAGCCCCCAGGATCTCAGAGATTGTAGAGAGGAACTGTGTTGCATTCATTGGCTCTTTTGGGGTCAGAGAACATCCTGAAGACTGTTAGGACGGTGTGGGCATTGAATCTGTGCTCGTCAGCTTGAGCTGCCCTAACTGAGTACTGTAGATGCGAGGGCCTGCAGCACAGATGTGTATGTTCTCACAGTTCTGGAGGCCGGACACCGAGGGCAAGGCGCTGGCACGGGCACCGCAGGCAGCAGCCTTCCCACTGTGTCTTCACGTGGGGTGGAGGTGGGGGGACTGAGGGGCAGACTGCAGAGGCTGCAACTCTCTGGCGTCTTCCTTTAAGGTCAGTCACACCTCATGGCAGCTTACCTCTGTGATCTCATCTAAACCTAATCTCCCAAAGCCCCCACCTCCAAGTACCCTCCCCTTTGGGGTTCCGGCTTTAACTAAGGAATTCTGGAGAAGACATCACTCAGTGGGTGATATCATCATTACCCCATCCTGGAAAGGAGGTATTATTGTCCCTAGTGAAACTCAAGTTTGAAAAGGTGAAGTGATTTTCTTTTTTCTCCTTCTCTCTAAAGTTGCATGGTTTGAAAGGTGACCACTGTGTATAAAAATACATCTTCGTATTTCTGAGGGTGGGTGTTTAATTGTCCTCAAATATTACCCCATGGACCCCTTACTAATTTCAGAGGGTAAAGTGGACTTTCCCATTTTAGAGACTTGGAGCTACCACTTTCACACTCATAAGGAGACCCGTCGACATCGTGCGCTGTCTGATGTGACATGTAAAACCACCACGGAGCCTCCCTCATGAAAGTGTTTAATCTGAATCTAATTATAAACACAGCCAGACAAATCCGTGATGTAGACGAGGCTACCAGATAATTGACCTAGACTTTTAAAAGCCTGAAACGGTGAACCAACCACATGAAATGCTTGCATCTTGAGGTCGAACCTGCCCGGGGGGAGAGACCACTATGAGGACATTCTCCAATAGTGGGAGAACTTCCTGGGCACTGGTGATGGCCTTATGGCTGCGTGGGAGAATATCTTTGTTTTTAGAAGATGCATGTGGTATCGTGTCTACAGATTATTCATAAAAAAGATCCAGAAGGGAAAAAGGAAAGAAAAAGAGAAACAACTGATGTCTAGCTGACGGGAGCAGATGGATAGCTGTCGATGATGACTTACTGGCTTTGAATGCGGATGGGTGTTCATCTTTTGATGCTTTTTCTAATCACCATTTTTTGAAGGTTTACTGTGAACCAGGTACCCTACTGAGAGAAGAAATTGGGGTTGGAGGAGGTGTGGACAGAATAGATGTGTGAATGTGTTAAAAACTATTAGATCTAGGGGAATTATGTATCAGTGCTTATTATATTATTCTTTCAGATTCTACGTGGATATAAAGCTTTCAGAACTAAAAGTCAGGTGGGGAAAAGAGTCAGGTCAAGCGTAGATAAGAAAGAAGCATGCCCTAAAGAAAGGTTGTCATGGGAGGCGGGAGCCGCTGGCCCTGTGGGCAGAAGGCCTGGGTTCGCCTGTCCCTTCCAGCAGGACACAGGCTGACTCCTTGGGGAGTGCACCTCCCCTCTGTCCGCCTCAGACGAGTCACGTTTGTGGAATTATTAGTAGTACCCTCGTCTGACTGGTCCGTTTCAGGTTTTCTCGGCCACAGCACACTGACATTTTAAGCTGGGCAAATCTTTGTGGCAGAGGCTGCCTTGGATATTGAAGGATACTAGCAACATCCCTGGTCACACCCACTGGATGCCAGTAGCTCCTCATTCCAAGTCATGATATTTCTAGACATCTGGGCCTATGCCCTATGAGGCAAAACTGGCCCCAGTCAAAAACCACTAGTCTAGGAAAAATACCCACCACATTTTCCTTAGAACACGTTGATGGCTCAGTAAGTATTCTCATTGACAGGAGGCACATTGCATAATATTTTGAGTGTGGATACTAGAACCAAACTGCCTGAATTCAAATCCAGGATACACAGAGCCTTGTGCAAATTATGCCTCTCCTGTGCCTCAGCTTTCCTTATGTGTATAAAATTGATCTAAGATGTGTGATGTACATGTTCCAGCTCCTCATGATGCATGTAACTATGTACTGCAAACATGTACCAATAAAAATTTTTAAAAAATTGATCTAACAATAATATTTCATAGGGGTGTTTTGGGTCTTAAATTAGCTAACAAAGTACTTGGAATAGAATGGTGTCATATTTTTAAGCTCTCGATAAATAATTATTAATTGGTGTCATTGGTCACAAAATTTTTCTGTTTGTTTGCTTGTTTTGAGATAGGTTTCGCTGTGTATTCCAGGCTGGCCTTGAACTCAAAGTGATCCTCCTGCCTCAGCCTCCTAAGCGCTGGAATTACAGGGATGCACCACCATGCTTGGCTGGTGACAAAAAATTTTAACAGATCCCTGGCACAATAAAAATTCAGACTGAACATGGCTAATTTGAAAATCTGAAATCCAAAATGCTCTAAGATCTGAAATTTTTGAGTGCCAACAAATGAGAAATTCTATACCATGAAACTTTACTTCATATATGAAGTTATTAAAAATACTGTGTAAAATTACCTTTAGGCCGTGTGTATGAGGTGCATATGAAACACAAACAAGTTTTCTTTTTAGAAACGGACTCCACCTCCAAGACATCTCATTATAAATATGCACATTTTCCAAAATCTGAAAAGTCTGAAACTTGAAATGCTTCTGGTTGGTAGCACACATTTCAGATATGGGTACTTGACCTGCATATACAAGCCCAGTGGTAGGAAGTAAAGGTTGCACTTCTTCATATGACTTCTAGGCAGCCCCAAAAGCTACACCAGTCTCAGAGGCCACCACCATTTTAAATGTTTTTTAAAGTTCTTCCATCTGAAGGGACCGGGGTCATTTCAGGCAACTGGATCTGAGGTCCCAACCAGACAGGAATTGGGGAGTTCCCCAGCCCATGCACCCCAGTTTAACGAGCTGTGCCCAGAGCCTTAGCATGACACTTTTCTTTTACAAGCCAGGCGAGCCTTCCATTGCCAACTGTCCAGGGTGACAGGCTCAGCCGGCCTGCTGGGGCTTGTGAGGACTTGGCCACCTGGCTGTAGCTGCTGTGTGTCCTCGTAACAGGGGAGCCGCCCTGGGGTGGCAGCTCAGTTGTCAGCTCTCCCGTGTAACCTCTGGGTCCCTGGCGAAGGGGCGGGGAGGCCCGACGTTTCGTGTGCCCCTGCTGTGTGCCTGGAGAGCAGTGGGTCAGTGCTGTGTAAATCACCTCCTTTTCCACTCACACACACTCCTGCAAGGTAGTGTTGTCCTCCTTTTACAAACAAGGAGACTGAGGCAAGAAGAGCAAGTGAAATCACAGCAGTGAAAGGTGGCAGTTGGTCTTTATGCGAGGTGTGTCTGACCTAATTGTCCACCTTTGATCCCCATCGGCAGGTGGAATGCAAAGGGTCTTGGGCTGCACTTGCTCCCTGCCAGGCTGAGCAACACTGAGCACGTGGGACTGTTAGGTTCTTTGGAGACTCACCGTGCTCCTTGTCCTCTCTAGGCTTTGATTTCCCCTTTGCCAAAGAAATTCCTGGAACCTTGTGGTTAAAACTATCACTTGAACTACCCAGCTGATTTCACTCATTCCTGAAACTAAGAAAATACCAGATAAGACATTTTTTGAAAGGACCATATACAGCAGGACCGGGAAAATTGAGAAAAGAAAAAAGAGCAATAAGTTTTGCAAGCTGCAAAGCAGATGGACAGAAGGAAAGCTGCTTGGGAGATCTGAGAAAAGAGAAAAGAAATGGGCTGATAGAAAACTAACAGCACTCTGTTCTACATGCATCACTTGTTTAAAAAAAAAAAAAGCCTTCGAGATTGCTGGCAGCAGCTTTCTGGAGGTGGGAGGGAATTGAGGAAGGATATCAAAGTGTTATCGGACAGGTTCCGATATTGCTGGGTTCTTTCCCTCCTCAAGCAAAGAATTGAACGAGGGGGGCAAAAAGCAGTTCTAAAGTTTTATTTAAAGTATAGAGAAAAGAAGAAAAGGAAAATTGAGCATAACAATAGATACAGCAAAATGGGAACCAGGCTTATAAGGCACGGCAGGGGTTACCACGAGACAGGCATGGTAGCAGCGGTGCTGGGGATGCAGCCATCATCTTCCATGGGAGAGAAAAAGGAGAGCTCCTTCCCAGTGGCGCGGTAGAGAAAAAGAGAGAGCTTGCTTCAGGTGTTGCTAGTATTTATGGAATGGAATTCCCATGGAATCTCGCCAGAACTTCCTACAGTCCACGTGAGGGCTGGTGCTTGAAAATCACGCCTCAGGCTGACGTCAGGTCCAGGCCACTCCCCCAGGTAACGTTCCCTTGCCAGTCGGCCTTAGCCATGCCCTAATCCTATTTCAAAAGGAAGAGGATTGGATGAGCTTTGTTTTTGAGACCGGTCATCACATCTCCCCATATCAGTACAGTCAGGCAACAACCCATCTGCAACCTGGTAAAGACTAGAAGTTCATTTTTGGGTGAGAGTAAAACAGAGCCTCCAGACTAAGAGACACCAGGCAAGTTCAAAGCCAGGGCACGCTGTGCCGAAAGCAGTGATTACGTGAACGTGGGCAGACAGCCTACTGAGACCTTCACCCTCGTATTCCATTTAATGCCCAGAATGATGGCAGGCCGTCATCCTCTGGGTTGGACAGTGAGAGTCTAGGACGTCTGACCAGAAAAGATACATCGAGACACTGATGTTGAGGATTCCTGGATGAAACGGGCAAATCACGTACTGTGCAACGCAGTCAGCAAGCTCTTCTCTCATCAGCTCAGGTTGCCCCTGCTCTTCCACAAGTGCAGACAGCAGAGGCTGCAGATGTCCCACAGCGGAAGGCACCGACACTGATCACGTGGCGAAGGGGGTGGGGAAGGAGCAAGGACCAGGCATGGAGGAGAAACCTGCAGAAGCTACGCAGGTGTCAATAAGAACAGGGAGTTGCGTGTTAGAAGAGCCTTCCAGTACCAACGTGAGACTTTGTAAATTAAAATATGATTTCAGAAATGAAAACTCCATAGGAAGCCTGCAAAATTAAAACTGAGGAAATCTTCTAAGAAGCAGAGCATAAATATAAAGAGATTAGAAAAGAAAGGGAGGGGTTGGGTACTTAGCTCAGTGGTAGAGCGCTTGCCTAGCAAGTGCAAGGCCCTGAGTTCAATCCCTAGCACCCCCTAAAGGAAAAAAAAAAAAAGAAGAGGGAAAAAAGGAGCACTGGTCCAGGAGATCTACTGCTTGAGATAAAAAATGTTCCAGATAGAACAGAGAAAACAGACAAAGAACTGTTCATGAAATTGCTCAGAAAATTTTCTCAGAACTGAAAGAATTTTTAAATGGAAAGCATTCACATAGTGCCCGGCACAGTGGGTGAAGATGAATGCCCCTGGACAGATCATTGTGAAACCTCCGGCCTTGGGAACAATTCAACATCCTAAAACCTTCCAGAGAGAAAAATCAGGTCACACACGAGTGATCAGGACTCAGAGTAGCTTTGGATTTCTCACCTGTGACACTGGAAACCTAAAAGACAGTGGTATAATGCCCTTAAAATGTTAAAGTCAGTTCTGACCTGGAATTTTATACCCAGCAAAACTGCATAAGTGTAGGGTAAAAGACATTTTGAGGAGCACTTCCAAAAAATTTTATTTCCTTCACATTTTCTTTCTCAGGAAGCTGCTAGAAGTGGTGTTTTAAGGGGAGCAGATTCCAAAGAGGGAGACGTGGGATACAGCAAAGAGGACAGAGATGTGGGGAATGATAGAAAGTCATGCCGGGGGAGCTGCATGGTGGCTGTGCATAGACAATAGCCAGCTCACAAGGAAGTGGGAGTGAAATGGGCAGAGCACGTGCTGGTTTGAACTCCAAGAGAAAGGATTTAGATCACTGGAAGAATGGGAGGTTGAATTTGTGACAAGTTTGTAGAAACTAAGCAGACATGAAAATAACAATTATTAGCTCTAGAGGGGGATTTTTTTTTTTAAATTGCTGGAAAGGAAGAGTAAGAAAAGTCAGCTAGCTGAACCTGTCCTGAACAGTGTGCAGAGTGAAATAATGCAGACACTGAAGATTTCACCCCAAGTAGGCTGTGTCTTTCAGGAGGATGGAGAGGTGAGGGACACATGTGTAGGTGTAGAGGCTGGGGAAGGAAAAGAAGCTAAGTCCTATCCTTCAGATGGAGAATGGAATAAATAACGCCTGAAACTGAAAAATCAACAAGTAGCAACCATGTGTATTATTATAGATGTAGAGGCAGATACCTAGGGTGTGGCTGAAGGGCTTGGGATGTAACTCAGTGACAGAACATTGCCGAGCACTTGGGAGGTTCTGGGTTTCATTTCCTGTACCAGAAAAAAAAAAAATCCCTGAAAACTGAGAACAGCCGGGCGTGGTGTTGCACACTTGTACCCCAGCACTCGAGAGGCTGAAGCAGGAGAATTGCCAAGAGCAGAGTAAAAAATGAGAAGCAATCTCAAAAAAAAAAAACACCAAACCCTGAGATCGATGAAAATCAATCCATTTTGAAATATAAGTTACAGGGATAGAGGCTGTAGAATGCTCTTTTTTTAGTAGCAAACATTATAGATACTATACTGGGCTATTGAACTGTGTTCATATTATAAGTTTAATAAAGGCTAGAAATTATTTAACAAATGGGACAAGATGGTATTGAAGGTCTTGTTTGAATATAAAGTTCCTTAGGTAGAAAGTAGCAAAGGCAGACATAAAGGAAGGGCTGATGACCTGTGCAGATTGGAGCCTTGATTACTTGAATGTTATTTTTTTTGAGAAAATTGATCGAGCTGTGCTTATGTGGTTTGTGCATTTTTGTGAATGTATTTTTTACTTCAGACAAGATTGGGCATGTTCAGGGTGGTATGGCCGTAGACTATTTTTTGCTTCAGTAAAAAGTTTTCTTGTAAAATAAGCCCCAGCCCGTACTCCATTTGAGTAGATTAGGGTGCAGACTGTGTACTTCATAGTAATACTCCATGGCGTAAGAATATGAGCTCCTGGCAGCTCACAGTCGACAGTTTTCTCGTTTTTTGTTTTTTTTTTTTTTTTTTTTTTTTTTTTTTTTTTTTTTTTTTTTTTGGTGGAGGGGTCTTCCCTTCCTTCCAGGATTTCTGAACACACCTGAGGGATGTTAACGCTCCTCAGGTCAGCCTTGATGGAACTGGTCACTATAGCTGCCATCTCCCTGTCTGCATCAGGTCTTACTCTTTTTAACAGCTCTTTCTAGGCTGCTGCCATGGCCCCCTTCACATTTCCCTCAGCCTGCTGTCCTATCCCCAGGAGCTCAACCTGCTGATCAAGGCAATTGGCAAGACAGGGTGCTTGCAGAACAGGAGCCCTCCTTGGAAGGCCTTTCTGTCTGTATCCCCACCTTATTTCCACACTGGCAGCTCCTCCAGGCTTTCACCACGCTCTTGCTACCAATCACAGGGGAGCAAATAGTGTGAAGCGCCATAGCGTGTTGGAGAAACGTAGCTGTTTGGGAATATGCTTAAGGCAGCGCCTTCAGCTCTGTATTCAACCAGGTCTCTCCCTAAAACCCCCAAGTCCAGCAAAGACCAGAATTAGAAGGCAGAAGTGAAACCCTCAAATCTGGAAGTGAAACATCGCTGTACACAGCGTCCCAGTCCCATGCGCGGGACAGAGGCTTCCAGGCCCTTTCCAGCATGCTCTGGGCTCCATTTGTCTCTTTTGGTAACCGCCAGATTCTGTCATCACCGTCATGGTCGACATTTGTCAGTCATCATCGTAAACTTGTTAGAAATGCACCCTGCTCACTGTTGCTCCCCCTCCCCCCCCCAAGTCTTGCATGTTCCTCCATGGTTACATTTTTTTTTTTAATGTTACTATGTAGAACAGTTTTCTCCTTTCCAAACTTCTAAGTGTTACATTTTAACTTTCATCATACTCCAGCCAAAGGCCCACTGAAGCATCCCCCCATTGCCATCACTTTTACCTGCAGACCCCAAAATTTGCCAGCATTCTCCAGATAAGTACAGTGTATCTCTGTCCCCTGAAATATCCTTGTCTTAGCAGGTAATCTTGCTATAGGTGAGTAGAGGCGTGATGGTAAGTGGAAAGGGGAGATGATAGAATTGCTCGTGGTATAAGGACTCACAGGAGAAAGACCTTCCTGGCCTCCCGAGAATAACTGTCCTTTTCTGAACAGTGCGGTTATATTTGTCTGAAGGATGCCACACGCCTCAGAACTTGTCATGTTTCCTTCTTCTCAAAAGAAGCTGAGAGCCAGGTCCGGACGTGGGACCACCTTCACCTCACACTTCCTCAGTGTTTACCCCCTTACCCTGATTTTCACTTCGTCCACCTGCTTCTTTTTTTTTGACATTAAGTGCATTTGACTCTGTTGTGTTAATTTTCATGAGCTGTCAAATCTTTTTTCAAAACGTAAATACTATTTCAAAAATGCAATAAAATTACATCAACATGATGGAACTGCAGAGAAATATTGGAAGGCGGTTAAGGAAAAAATTAATTGCATTAGGGTAGTAGGATTTTGAGTAATTGATTTTCCTGTTCAAATGTATTTTAATACGAAGAAGAAAAATGACAGTGGTTAGTAATTTTTTCTGATAAAAAAGATGTTTATGTTAGTAAATATGGAAAAATTACAGAGAGGAAAATATCATTCATCATCTATCTCTTTGAGTGTCAGTGTTATCTTTTTGGTACACTTTCCAATCTGTTTGATTTTGTTATTTATTCTGTGTTGGGAATTGAATGCAGGACCTCTTGCATTGCTGAGCAAATAGTCTACTGCTGAGCTGTATGCCCATCACCCAGTCTTTTTTAGGTGCATGTGTGTATTCATTTGTAAACTGTATATATTTTCCAAATTTAACTCATTCTTTGTTTCTCTGTAAGCTGGGTTTATTGTAACAGTAGGTTTTGGACATGTTCCCTTCTCATTTGGCAGTTTTCTGTACATCATTTTAAATTGTATATGCTGCATAGTCCCCAGTTCACGCATGCACCATGTTTATTTAACAAATTCCCCTTTGGACCATAGGGAAACCACTGCCCAAATGCCAGCTTCGCGGAAATGAAATGCTTTGTTTTGCTTCTCTCGTTACAGTGGCTTCTGGCTCGTCCTCCAGCTCTAAGTATGACCCTGAGATCCTGAAAGCTGAAATTGCCACTGCAAAGTCCCGGGTAAGGCCTCTTCCCCTGTGTGTCCTGGATGAGGTCGCTAGCCTTAAGCCCCCGCGCCCGCCCACAGGCCAGAGCAGGTGCTCAGCCGGGTCACAGCGGCGGGCGCTGACTGACAAGCCCAGAGTGATAACGGCAGTGGCAGCGGTTGTAGTAACAGTGACTGCTGCTCTCTCACAATCACTGTATACCAGGCATCGTGCTGCGGTAACTGCTTCATGTGCATCATCTCGCGTCTGCAGTCACCTCATCTAGTAGCTGCTGTGATTATCTGCGTTGTAAAAACGAACAAACAGAATCTTAGGGGAGCTGAGAAACTTACCCAGAGTCACATGAGACTCAGATCTTCTGCCAGAATTCTTAGAATAGTGTATTCACTTCCTAGCGCCTGCTTATCCCATATTATCTTAATTAATTCTTGATTGCCTTGTGGGATAAGTATTATAAGGCTCATGTTACTCACGTGGAAGCAAAGGCACAGCGGTTAAATGGCTTGCTCTTGGTGAAGTCTGTAGTGTAGTCCCTACAACTCAGATGCCTGGAAGAAGCCTAAGTGGGGGGGTGGGCAGGGGTGAGGCCAGAGGGCGCCGTGGGGACTACCAACCTAGAGAGGTGTGCCCTGTCTCGGGGGACAGCAGAATTCTAGCTCTAGTCTGTTTTACCTGTGCCAGAGCGTGGGCTGATCCCAAATCTTTAGGGATCTTCAGAAAGGAAGTGTACACCTCGGCTTATTTTGTGAAATCTCTCAATATTTAATTATTAGCAACTCATTTTAAGAATTTAATAGTGCTTGCAGACCAAGCAAGCCTTTCTACAGGCTGGATCTGGCTCTTGAGCGTGTCTTGCCCCTAGAGTTGCCTCCGTTCTTTTTCACCTCCGTGCAAAGTACCCTCCTGTCCTTTCTCTGCTTTGAGTAATATGCCCCCCACCTGCCCCCGGAATTGCTGTGTCCTCATCCATCAGAACAGGAGAGGGAATTTCCATCAGGGATCCAGAGAGACCGGAAGTGGCAATGCCCAGCTCTGCCCAAGGGGGCAGGCTCCCTCTACTTCCCATTTTCCCGGAGCAAGACCTGCTAGGTGAGAGCTGTAGGAGCTCTGCTGCAATGCTGCCTGAATAGGCAGCCAGACACCAGACCCGCAGCCCTGAGGGAGGGCGTTGTGGCCGGTGTGGTCTGAGAGACGATGGCCCGAGCCATGCAGAAGCGGCAGGTTGCTCTGTGTTCCCCTTTGGGGCCTGCAGCTCTGATGCAGCCCTGTGTACTCTTCCACCCTCCAGGTCAATAAGCTGAAGAGAGAGATGGTTCACCTGCAGCATGAACTCCAGTTCAAAGAACGTGGCTTTCAGACCCTGAAAAAGTGAGTCCACCTTCTGGGCGGGACCTAGAGCTGTCCCCGTGCCAGCTCCTCCACTGCCCTCTCCATCTCTCTCCTTTCATTACTTCCTTCTCTTCTAAATGCGACTCATCATTTTATTCGAGTTCTTTTCTCCTGGCATTTATGAAGATCCCATCACCCAAAGGTGATGTTTGAGGGAGGAGAGGAGAATATTTCAGACTGCAGAACTCTCTTTATCAAAGCTCTGAGCTCCCGAAGCCACTGAGGTCTGTTCCATTCAGCAGAGTCTTACTGTACCGTCGCGGAAGCAGGCGTCGTTGATCATGTCCGCAGACACAACCCATCTACTCCCATAAATCAGCAGAGTCTCATGCACACAAAGCCTTTGCTTCCGTGGCCCCTAAACACAAGCCACTCCCTCACCTAGCGCTCCACCGAAGGAGCAGTACTGTCTTCTCCTGACAGAGTGCTAGACAAGTGTGCCTAGGGCCTCATACATGGTCTTTTATGGGTGATGAAGGAGTTTCCAGGATCTGTTCAACCAAATGTCATTTTCACTTCTAGAGGCTGGTTTACACCCAAATGAGATGCAGCTTGTTTGTCTCTTAAGAGCAGTTGTGTTAACTGTTGTGCTCGAGATTATGCTAGCTAAGATTTGCTGAGCAGTGACGGCTTCATTGTTCCTGTGTGAGTAGACTCATTTTCCTCGCAGCACCTCTGAAAGCCATGTTTTTCTAACTAACCCTGTTATATAGATAAGGAAACTGAGCTCATATACCAAGTGCTCAATAAATGTTGGCTTTTTGTGGTTACGAACCCCAGCATATACCCAGGACTTACCCAGCCAATTGGATCCAGTGTCTCTGGTAGCTCATTGGATGATCGTTTCCAAGGTCGCCTGGTAGCCTGGTAGCACCAGGCCAGATACCCAGAAAGTTTCTCCCTTCTAAGAGTCATAGTTCACTTGGAGTCCCAAGGAGGCTGCACCTGTGTAGACAGCTATTTCTGTAGTCACTTGGTATTTCTGTGTTCCTGACCATGCCTTCTCCTCATCCCCCTCAAAGCCAAATCTGCCCCTGCCACTCAGTAGCCAGAACTCGAAGTCCTGGATGTCTGTCTCCAAATCCAAATTAACCAAGTGAGCTGTGGCCTCTGTGTGGTGGGCCAATTGGCTCTTGTATCCTTCCACCCCACAAGCTCACGTCATCCTGAGAGCTGCCAAGACCCCAGCGAAATGCGTGATATAAGAGTTAAGTAAGACCTAAGTGGGAATATAGCTCAGGGGTGGCTGGCAGGCATAAGAATCTGGGTGTCATCTTCAGCGCTGCCAAAAAAAAAAAGGAAAGTAAAAGAAAAAGAAACTTTTATAAGTATGACCTTGTATTATAAATCACGTATAATGCTTTCATGTTTAAATCACTATAAATTTTTGTTTTATATGTATTTACATATGTATTATAGGTACATGTACTAATCCTGTCTCTGAAACCAGATTCCAAACTGATTACGGCCAGGTCTTTTGCTGTGTACTTCATGACAGTCTTCAGTAGCAACAGAGATGATTCAGTCCCATACCAGGAGCTTGGAAAATTCCTGTTTCCAGGGCTGGGAATTTAGCTTGGTGGTTAGAGTGCTTGCCTAGCAAGTGCAAAGCCCTGAGTTTGATCCCCGGCACAAAAAAAAAAAAAAAAAGAAAGAAAGAAAATTCCTGTTTCTAACCTATTAGAGAAGTCTCCTCTATCCTGTACTTTCCAGCCTCTGAGTGCATAGTTGAAGCTCTGCTCACTCCCACACCCACCTACCCCGTGTCCCTGCCACTGCGCTCCAGAGCGGCTGGTTAGTACACTTCCCTTTATTCTTTGAGGCTCCTGCAAACCTGTTTTACCACTTTGTCACCCTGTAGCAGCATTGAAAATTCTTGTCGTTGGTAAGTTGATGCTGAAACCCAAAGACAAGGCTCCTTTTCTCCCTCTTCACCCCTTGTTTGATATCTGGGACAGATAAGAAGCCATCGCAGCTCTGCTGCCCATTCTTCTCAGCCGGTGGAAGCCTGGCTCTGCCTCCAGCGTGGAGGAAGTAGAGGAAGACGTCTGCTTTAATGTATACCCTGGCAGAGGTTTGGAATGTAGCCTTAGGAGGCAGAGTGCCTGGGGTCCAATCCCTGTTCCCTGGGACCTTGGAAAAATGGTTGAACTCTGCTTTGATTGCTTTATCTGAGGATCTGTGGTCTCAGTGATTTAAATGGAAAATCCCCGTCCAGGGTACAACAGAACTTGGCAGGTTGGGAGAGGAGGGTGAGGAACTCAGATTGATTTGCATGCTGGGATTACAGGCATGTGCCACCACGCCTGGCTTTTTTGTTTGTTCTTTTGTTTTTTGGTAATATTAGGAGGAGTATTGGATTTTGAAGCTCATGTCCAAACATCTCCATTCCCAGTATCACCTAAGATATCCCCTTCACATACCCAGTAGATGGAAGACCCCTTTACGTTTTCCTTTGCAAGCTTTTTTTTTAAAAGATCTAGGCGGGTACAGCTCAGTCACTTCCATTTCTTAGCCTCCTGTCTTTGGAGAACATGAGGGAAGGTGAAACTCATCACTAAGGAGTAACTGAAGAACTTGGGGGGATGGCTGCGACCACGTGCCATTTTCCCTTTTAGAGGGTGACTTGCAGCCTTGTAAGATTTTGCTCTTCTGTCTCCCAAGAGCAGTGTTTGCTGTCACGGTGGTGATTACACTGGCTAAGGTGTGTGGAGCAGTTATTCGGTGCTGTCGATCCCTTTGTCCGATTCATAGTTGGCAACACCAGTTTTAGAAAGAAAGGAGAGAGTTTGGTAAGGATTGAAGAAAACCTCTTAAAAGAGAAAGAAAAAGAAAAATTAAAAGATCAGCGCTTTGGCCTACTTGCCCTTT
>PVJO010026414.1:0-21147 GCA_004026905.1 Hystrix cristata
TAGACCTTTATCTGAGGGACAGCCGGCAAAAATTTTCTCCCAGTTTGTGATTTTTCGTCCTACTCTATTAGTAATTTCTTTTGCCGTGCAAAAGCCTTTTAATAGGATGTGGTCCCAAGCATCAATTCTTTGAATTGTTTCCCGTGCAGCCTGAGTTTTATTCATAAATTTTTTTCCAACCCCTATGTCTTGGAGAGTTGATGGTTCTTAGTACTATTTCCTGTGCAACTGGAGTTCTGTTCAGAAATTACTTGGATAGACCTATGACTTTAAGAGTTCTACCTATTTTATCTTCCATCAGGTTAAGTGTTTCTGCTTTAACATTTAGTTCTTTGGTCCATTTTAATTTTAGTTTAATACATGGTCAGAAATATGAGACTAGAGTCAACCATCTGCATGTGAATATCCAACTTTCCCAGGTCCATTAATTAAAGAGGCTGTCTTTCCTCCTAGATACATTTTTGGTCCCTTTGTCAAAGGTCAAACAGTTGAATGTGCTTGGAGTTGTTTCTGCATCCTCTATTCTATTCCACTGATCTCCAGCCTGTTTCTGTGCCAGCACCATGCTGTTTTTTTTTTTTTTTTAATCACAGTAGCTTTGTAATATAACTTAAAGTCTGGGATTGTAATGCCTCTCACTTTTCTCTTTTTACCCAGGATTCTTTTTGCTATTTCATGTCTCTTCTGGTTCCATGTGAATTTTAGGATTGTTTTCTCCATCTCTGTGAAGAATGTGATTGGTATTTTAATTAGGATTCCATTAAATCTGTATGTCATTCTATTCACTGTCATGTACAGATGTGGTTGATACCAGGGAAGATTGGCTTATCCACCATTTACCTTGAACAGGACTCTGGGATTTAATTTAAACTTCTCTCCATTTTTCATGTGCAATGCTAAAGAGGAGGTTTTACTTTTCTTGAATATATTGACTCCCAGCTGCTATTGTGAACATATTTTTGTGGAGCCTCATATATGACTGACGACCTCCAGTGCTGAGCACAGCCTCAAGGGCATGATGGAGAGCGGGAGAAGGGGAGTGCTCGCCTCTGTTTCTCTGAGATCTGAGGCATGGATTCGGACCTGAACTCTGCCAGGGATGAGCTCTGTGACCTGGGGCAAATGACTTCATTTCTTTGAGCATGTTATATTCTCTGTAAAATAAGATTGCAACATCTGACAGGGCAGTCGTAAGGCTTAATTTAGATAACAGTTTAAATACCGAGCATAGCAACCATCATTTACTGGAGGCTTTGTTAATATTAGTTCCCTGACAAAGAATGCAGAATGAAGGACACTTGGCAGAGATTTAGTCTTTGATGATGATGATAATGTAATAGGAACATCACTGTGAAGGCTCAGAAAGGAAGACAAACATTGAATTTATTGCCTCCATATTTTGAGGCGAATTGGGTGCTAAGTGTGCACAGAGGGGTGGATGTGGCTTTGCCAACTCACACTCCTAGGAGAGCCCTGAAGGTCCAATCTCAGACTGAGCATCTACGGCCTGCGAGGCACCTGACGACAAGGGAATCAGTGCATTCAACTGCTTGTTCACTCTGCCCGGTCTTCTCCACCACAGGTTCCTGGCTCCAACCACAATTCATCTCCTTTCCCAGCCGGAAAATGCTCTCAGATTTGGTGTCTCTCAGCTCCCTGAACTGCAGCCACTCAGCTTTGCCTAAATGACCCTCTGGAGCCTGGAAAGAAGGGGTTTCCCACACAGAGTTTCACTCCTTGGGAACTGGTGGGAATGGGACCCTCCTCCCTGATCCAGTGGAATTTGGAGGCAGTTTCTAAGATAATCACCCACAGCTGACCATCACTCTCTTCTTTTATCTTCACATTCTTCTCCAACATTGTCCTCTTACCTCTCTCATTTAGACTTGCTCAAAATTGCTGTCACAGATTCCTTTTCCAGCTGCCCTTCTCAGAAAACAGACAAATAACGGGACGCCAGTACTCAGAAAACAGACAAATAATGGGCCATAAATAACATTTAATGCACAGAAGCAGCCAAAGCAATCCTCTGATTGCAAAAATAAGATCTTTTGATAACATATTGTCCTATCTACTCTTTGTAATGCCACCAGATCTCCATTTAGCACAGCCGCATACCTACCTGCTCACAGTATAAACACCCAGCTAAGGAGTAGTGCGCCTCCTGCCCTCTGAGCCCAACTTCTCCACCAAGACGCCTGCTGGACATTGTCTTCTGATTTCTGTGCTGTTATCTGATCCACTGGAAAGCTGACATTATGGCTCTCAAGCTTATTTTGATTCAAGGCCCATGTTTCTATATTGTAAACTCTTGCTGTAGCCTTCATGCCTTGATACTTGCTGAACTCTGAAAAGAATGAAGGCCTCTAACTCAGTCGTCTGATGCATTTAAGCTCATTGACAAATCAGTTCCATGGTCAGGACTCAGGAGCTGGTGAGTACTGGATGTCCCAAATACAACCCTGTGAAATAGATTATTATTCATTCCAGTTTCAGTCAAGGACATTATGATTCAGATAAGTTAATTGATTAGTTCAAGGTTACTGAGCTAAGAAATTATAAACTCAAGATTGAAATTCAGTGTCTGTGGTTTCCTACTCCATAGTCGCTCTTTGTTTCTGGTGAACAGGATTCAAAATTTTGGGACAAGCACAGGAGAGTTTATCAGAGTAAGAGCAAAAGATGGAATTCCCTTTGGTTCGAATGAAGGTATGTAAAGGTGGAGACAACTTAGAGAAGCCATAAGCAGTTAAAGGAAATCCCAGAAGGAAGTTGAGGCACCCAGTGGTTCACAAACAAAAGAAGCCATCAGTTACCACCTCTTGTCCAAAGGGAAAAAGGGAAGAGTAACATATTGGAGCCGAGTAAGAGCTGGAGCCATACAGGAGGCCTGGCCTGGTGGGGTGTCTGCCCTGGAAGGCTCATCCACTGCCAGCCAGCAGTTCCGAAGCATGGAGCGAGCAGGGAAAGGACTGTTTTCTTTGTTAGGCATCGCCAGACTCCACCGGAAGGAGCCCACAGGAAGAAAGGGATGCTGTGGGCAGAGTCAGAATTCCTTGGCACAGAATAGAAGAAGGGAGAGAATGTCCTGTCAGGGGTGAGATGATGGAGAATAGTCAACATGAACACTGGTGTATGATCTTCCAACACATGGTGCATGTGGGAGAGTCATCACCTTCCTCCCTGGCCTTTCTCTTTAGAAGTAGGTTCACCATGAAGCTGCTAAAATTAAGCTTAAGCTTTTGTTCCATTACATCTTGCTGCACATGGGTCCACCAAAATCCCTGGGGACTTAAAACAAGAAGATTCCTTATTGCTTATCTTTCCATGGGGTAGCAGGATGGTTTCTGTCATTCTCATGGGATCGGTGGGAGTCACTCAGGTGGCTGCATCCAGTTGGTTGCTTGACTAGGTCTGAAACGTACAAGACAGCTCCATTCACACGCCCGGGGTCCTCAGTTCTACCACACACAGTACTGCTTCCTCAGCATGGTCTCCCATCTACCCTGAGTGTCCTTCATGATGGCTGCCTTCTGGAAGGGCAAAAACACATGCCACCAGGCCTCGGAAGACATAGGTCAGGAACCAGCATGGCATTACCTCTAGCTCAGTCTGTTGGTCAGGGCAAGTTGTGAATAGCCCGGATACAAGGAAGGAAATGCACATTCCATATCTTGATGAAGGAGCAGCATACACGCGAGGAGAAATCCCCCAGGCCATCTTGTTGGCCAATCCAACTGCCTTCTGGCTACACCAATTCATACACTTTTATGCAGGAAATATGTTCCCTCCCTCCAAAGACATGCAAAATTTTTGTTCCATTATGACATCCAAGCACTGACCTCCAGTGTCTCATGATTTATATTGGCAGAGACGTGGACTTGACACATCTTGGGCTAAAGAACTGCGGGCTGAAAATTCAAGTTTAAAAGCTCCACAGTCAACATAAAATCTTAGGGAAAAGGGGGATAAAGAAGAAGGTCAAAAGAAAAGTAAGATGAGAGGGGAAAAAATGGGAAAGTGTAGCTACACTTGTTGCAAATAGGGAGGGGTGGGTGAATGGAAGGGAGGGAAGGGGAAGGGGGGAAGCGGGGGGGAAAACCAAGATGTATCATGTACAGGTACAAAATAACCATGTTGATTATGATCATTATGTATACAATGTACCAATACATGTTCTTGGTAAAAATAATAAAAAAACTTAAAAAAAATCATATCGTAATACCAATATAGACACAGCATAACTGCAATAAACGCTCCCATTCAAAAAGGAGAAAAACAGGGAACACATGACCATTACGGTCCACGGTAATTGTGAAATCCAGCGATGGGCATTTGTGGCTTTCTCGGTCTCTCTGGGGGCAAAGAATTTTCTTCGATTATTGTCAGTAGTTGCCTCTGGGAAGGTTCTCTGTTGCCTAATGCCTCAAATTTTTGGTTCTACCTTCAGGATTCTTGGTTTTGCCCTCAGAGTCATTCTTTTTCATAAGAATGGCCCGAGCTTGCAGGTGAGTAATGTGCTTAGCCTGACCTCTCCCCACGGAGAGCTGAGAACTCTCATGCCTCTTCCCACTCTGCCCTCCCTCGTTCCTCTATCCAATGTGGCAGTCCTCTGATTAGGACAGTTCTCTTTAAATGATCATGTGTGATCCATCAGTCTTACTGGGGCTCACTCCTTGCTCTGGGTTCAAGTTATTGTTCCTTCTGCAAGTGACCTCTCCCTGCTTTTGCTGCGAAGCTGCTGCAGGTCAGCATGGTTATGATTCCTGGGAGCCCTTCACTCTGCTTCGGCGGTCTCGGGAGCACTGACTTAAATCTTCTAGACATCTTAACAAGGCGTTCTCCAGCCACAGCCTTGATTTGATTATTTTTCCAAGGCCTGTACTTTAAAAATCTTATGCCACCTGAAGAAACTGGCCTGGGGCCTCTATATTTTCTAAATTTTATTGGAAAACTGATCAATTGTTATTTGGGTCCTCTCCCATTTGTAATACCTCAGCATACACTACCAAAAGTAACCACCTGGACTTTTTAATATTTTACCCGGCCTAGGCCAAGTGCGTAACATACTCAACTACATCACCAGTCTCCAAGCTTCTGCTAACACTCGCCTCTTTGCCCCTCCAGCCCGCCATGTGATCCCTGAAGCTGATAGCCATGTCTTAAAGTTTTGTTCTGGCAGATCCTACTATAGGTGAAATTTAGTTGCCTATTGATCTTTTTAATTATCTAACTGCTTGGTAGGAAGAAAAATCCCCAAATTTAGAGGCTTAAAATGACCACTGCTGTGTACTTGCTCATGATTTTGCCTTTTACATAAGGCTCAGAAGAGATAAACCAACTCTGTCGCACATGGTGCCGAGTAGGACCATTCACGTGGCTGCACTCAGCTGGGTGGCACTCTGAGGCTGGGGCATCTCCGAAGGCCTTGTTTTGTTCACTTTTCTCATTGCTGGGACACAATACCTGACGCCTGCAAAGGAGAGGTTTACTTTGGCTCACATGTCAGCTCACAGTTGGCTGGCTCCAAGGCAGGAGAGCACGGTGGAGTGACACGGTGGAGGAGAGCTGCTCACAGCATGGTGGGAGGAAAGGAGAGAAAGAGTCAAAGGAGGAGTTGGGAAGGGAAATATAACCTTCTGGATCATGCCCATAGTGAACAACCTCGTCTGACAAGGTCCCACCTCCTAAGAGCAAGTCACCTCTGAGCCCCTATAACCCAATGTCACTTTCCAAAGGTCCCACCTATGATCACGTGAGGGTTTAGGGGGACGTGGTGGACTTATTATTGTGGTTAACTTGAGTGAGGGCGCCCAGCTGGACTGAGTTGATGAAGTTCTATGTATAGAAGATCCACCTGAGGACTGTTGCTGCCACAACATAAAGGAGAACGGGAACGGGAGATAGCAGCTGGCTGTTTCCCAGGAGAAGCTCTGCTGAGGCTGGTTCTCCAGAAGGGAACTCGGCTGTTCTCGTCACAGAAGGAGCTCGGGGCCTTGCCATCATCAAGGATGGCTGCTGTTTACTTCAGGGGAGCTCTGGTCTTCATCTCTGCCATGACCATCATTTCCTGGCTCCAGCATAGATTTCTTCAGTCATTTAGCGCAGACACGGATGTACATAGGACATTGCTGTGAGCTCCCAGCCCTTGATTGGCTCTTTTGGGTCTCCAGTGCATAGACAGACATCAGCACTCCTCCTGCACTTAGCTTGTGTGTGTGAGTGTTGTAACTTATACTTGTTCTGTATTAAATGTGCTCTCTTGCAAACCACTGACTCTAGAAAAATAACTAATATGGGAAACATCAAGGTGTAAATCTCAACAAGCCTCAACGTAGTGTGTTTTGAGAAGATCTATCACACAGCAGTATGTAACATAACAGAAACATGGCCTCTTACTTATGTTGCCTGCTTGCAAAGCCTGGGAAGAGGCACTAAAAACTTAGTTACCTGGTGATATTGTGTAGCTGGTATTCAAGTAAGATACTTTAATTGCAATCAGTCAAGACTTCTATTACTATTAATCTGATAAAACGTTCATCATGCTTCAGCGGCATTTGAATGACCATAGCATTTTGGGATTCTATGTAAGAAGAATTTGAATTAGATTCACCAAGTCTGGGTTTAGTAAGATGTACATTGTGGACTTCATGTGACATCCAATCATAGTAAACTCATTTAGCTATTCTAATGTAGAGATGGTTTCCAGAAGTGTACTTTCAGTCTACATGTAGATAACAGCGTCCACCTGAAGGCATGTTGCAATGTGACTATTTCCTCTGGGGCCCAGCATTAGACACAGGTAGGGAGTGAAGGAAAAATAGGCTTTGAAATGTAAGAAGCTGGAAGCTGGTTTGTGAAAAACTCTTCCAAATATAATAGTGAGTAAATGAAAGAAATAGATGTTTTTTTCCAGAACAAAATCTTAACAATTTCCATGACATTACCATGATTTCGGAAGCTGAAAGAAATGGTCCCAAACTATCAATTTAGAAAAATCAATCAAACGTGCAAGAGTATATGCTGAATTGTCTTTCTATTCTTTCTATAGAAAATGCTAATACAAAATTTTTAGCATGTGAAGAAATGATAAAAAAAGTGTATAGCTAAGAATATAAGAAAACTATTACAGAAAAGCATTGGGGAGCTATTTAATAACGATATATTTTGCTGTAGTTTCTGATATTTGTAGGTATTTTTCAGCTTTTAAAAATTTATCACTTGTGATTTCTCAGTTTAACTATCTGCATACATACTTATTCTTACGTTGTAACTACATATTCTTTTCCTTTTAGACCACCTTGAAATTGCAAACGATTCAGACCCCACTGTACTTGGGCCATCTTATTGATGGACCTGAGACTTTACTCACAAATGCAGTGTGAGAAGGTGAATTAATACAATCCTGGATTTGGTGCTTTCGCCAAGCAGGAAGGAATCACAGTGTAAAATGACTCATCAGGGTGACACATTAGGGGAGGTCAAAGAATCAAAGGATACTGGGGTAAGATAAGACAAGATGAGGGGTGAGCAAAGAAGAATTTCAGCTTACCCAGCACTGCCAAGACGGAGATGGGGACATTAGCTTTACACTGTGGGACACACTGACATCTGGTCAAGGGCTGTAGGCACAGTAGAATAATAATAATGCTTATAATGATACCAATAATAATAATAGCTTGACTTACGCATTCAGTTATTGCATCAGGCACTATTTTGAGTACCGCATTAGTTCACTTGCTCTGCCCGTGCACCCCGTGGGGTCGTTTCCCTGGCCACACCCAGTAGTCAACAGGGAGAGCAGCCCCAGAGGAATGTGGGAGCTTGACCTTGGTCATCCGCCTGCACCTGCAGTGGTGGGCAGTCAGGGGATCCGTCTGCTCCCGAGGCTGCTCCCTAGCTCAGGACGCCTTTGCATTCATGTAGCAATGTGGAGTTTACTGAGCAGTTTCACGCAGGGCATCTCACTCACAGTCCTTACAGCCCTGGGAAGTTGGCAGGATGGTGGCTGTTACTCTCATTTTATGGATGATTAATCAAAATCTAAAATGACAGAGTGACTTATTCATGATCGCCCAGCTAGTAAGTGGTAATATTCGAACCAAAAGCCAACTCGTGTGCTTCTCAGCACATCAGACTGCGTATTAATAAATTTCAGCTTCTTTCATTTCTAAAATGTCTTTATGCATAATGTTAGCACAGTACCTTCTACAACTTTATAACAAGGTATAACAAGGAATATGTGGTTGCACAGACAACCTGCAGATTGCCCTTCACCCCCTGCTTCTCTGTCTCCAGATACTCAAGCAGCATTCAGTCTTGTACAAGGAGCCGTGTGTCCCCAGTCTACTTGTCAGATCCTGAATAGAACTTGGCACTTGACATGCCAGGGGGCCAAAAGAGAGACTCAGCTTCCCAGAACTTGGAAATGCCTGGTGGATGAAGGGGACATTATGAGGATTGATGTTGCTGGAGCAAGGAGTGAATGAATATCAAGTTGAAAAAAAACCTGGGACTAGATGGTGGAGGCTTTGAGTAACACAATATTATAAATAACATGAATATTATTCACAAATGAAATAATATGAATATTATTTTACAAGGAGGAAGGACTGAGTATACACAGATCTCTACCAGATACTGGGTGAAAAAACTGAAGAAATAAAGGAGTAGTCTATCCAAAGACTGATATGTGGTCTAGAAGTAGCAAATGTATGTAAAGGAAGAAGGAAAATTTTAAAAGCAACAACTTAGGAGTATTTATAAAAGAAGAAGTAAATGGCCAAAGTGTTTTCAAATCACAGAATCATAAATGAAAGGATATTACTATAACCATAATATTTAAAAATGACAGAGGGATCTGTAGAAAAGAGAACACTGCTTTCTAAATATTTTCCTAGATGACAACTAAGGTTCTAGCTCATTCAGCCACCTTATGTAGTAAGGTGGATAATTCACTCCCCTCCTCAGATCATTAGATTGATTTTTCCTAAGCTCCTCGGCGGTGCCATGATGAGTTTGGGAAGGACAACGAAATATGTGATATAAACAGGAGTGAACACACTGTACAGTGCAATTGCTGTGGAACACAGACTCCCCGTTGACATCATGGTAGAAGGTTTCCCATAGGAGGCACCAGCTGAAATCTGATGAATGTGCTGAGAGTATCCAAGCCATTGTAATTGCCATATTAGGGTGGCAGTCAACCCCGTTTGCTGGGCCCAAGGGGTTTCGTGGAATGTGAACACTTCAGGGCTAAAACTGGCACGCTGCTAAGCAGACAGGGATGGTTGATCTCTTTCTCCCACACGTGCCAAGACCGAAGGTAACACAGGCGAAGTATTTTTGCATCTGAACATGAAAACAATCCCTGACCAACTGACCTCCTGAGTATTTGCAAATCAAAACTGACCTGAGTATTCACAGCTGCATCCTGCAGGGTCGTGCTTCTCTGAGAGTTCATCGTCAGGTCTGGTCTACAGCCGGCTTTTAACAATGAGAAAGATGAAGCCATCGCAGAAGATGGTGAAGACAGCTCTCGAAATCGCTTTTTCGCGCTCTCTCTTCCTCCTAAGCCTTTGTATTTCATTAAAATATGTATGACAACATTCCTCCTCAGATTATTGTATTATACCACCCTTAATTGCATGATTCAACATTTTCAAGGGTATTTGGAGGAAATTTGGATGGTTCATTGACTGGTATTTGAAGGAAGTTGAGAATTAAATTAAAAAACATGAAGGAGAATTAGTATTAAGAGACTGATTGAAAGGCTGACGTGGCCTGTTCTAATTCCCTGGGCCCTGCACCTCATCTCCGTCACCTTCCTGAGCTGGATGGGTCTCCAGCTACACACAGCCCCGTCCCCAGCCTGGTCTCCGGGACAGCCACAGCAGCCTGCCTGCCTCTGAAAGCAGCCTGCTGTTGGGTTATCTCACCTCCCACACTGCCCATCCCCTGTTGTTTTTGTTGTCCTCTTTGTGATTTTTGACATGCATTTTGCAGATTGCGTGTTTTCTACGTAGTTCTGTTGAATGCAAGCAGCGCCTGCTCTGAGCTGATTGCAATCAGGCTGATTGGGAGGCACCGCCTGCCGGCCTGGGCGGCTCTGCTGTCTGCCGGGTCTGCTTGCTGTTGGCTCTTGGCTCTGCAAACTTTCCTCTCCTACAAGGTTCCCTTGAACTTCCTCCCTCCCGCCCACGTGGGCCGACACGTTGGCTACTTGGGAATAGATTCCCCTCCTTCTCTTGGCTCCAGCACTATGATCACACGCTGCAGCCTGGGAGCACAGCCAGAAAAAGCTGGCGAGGAAGTGTGGCTGGGGAGGGTTGGGGTCCTCCGGTTGAACCCCCTAAGGCCCAGGGCAAACCTTCAAGCCCCAAAGTGCAGTTCCAGCCCCAGGAGCGGGCCCTGCTCCAAGCTCAGCGACAGTCCCGGGTTCAAGTCAGTTCCTGCTCTTATTCCCAGCTGGCCCTGCACATCAGCAGCAGCAGCAGCCGAGGCACACAGTCACCTGTGTTTAACTTCACTCCCGGGTGGTCCTGCTAGCAAAGAAGAACGCTGGAGGGTGAGATAGGTGTCGATTTATCAAAACGGCTGCTCAGAATTTGAAAAGTGATTGCAGAAAATCTGAATTGTCTTCCATTTCTGGAGAGAGGCGAGCCTGAGATGTCTGGATGAATTCAAAACTGAACTCATTAGGATGAGAGGAAGGAGACTTCTGTGGAAGGATGTAAATGACTGACCTTTGACCAGAAGTTCAGAATGAACCAGCTTCCTCCCTTCGCACATCTCACCCGGCACCTTTTATGATTGTCTGGGCGGAGTCTTCACAGCAGAGCAGGGAAGGAGGCAGCATTTTGGGGTCCTTTCCGGTGGGGAATTTAAGGTTCATGGCTGAGAACAAGCTGGTCCTCATGCCCACCCTAAAAGGATGCCTTTAAAGCCCTGCTCACTGAAAGACGGGTTCAGCATGGTGTCTGAGAAAGCAGGGGCTCCCTGGGGACTGCGGCTGTGCCCTGTCTTTTCTGCAGCAAACTCTCCCTTGCTATCTGGACAGCTTTGTTCCTTTGGAAAAGGGGTGAGCCTAAGACAGCACTCGGGAATCCTGACCACAGGCAAAGCAGGGGAGCAAATCCAGGATGAGACAGGCCCCTCCAGGCCAGGCCAAGGGTAGCAGGCCCAGACATGCCTTCCCCTTTTCCCATCCTGGAGGGGCACGGGAACCCCCCCGGAAGCTGCAATGCTGAGTAAAAGGGAGCCAAGTCCTCCTCACCCGGGGACCCACTTTGACTCGGCAGCTTCATCAGCTTATTTGGGAACATTTAGCGTGTTCCAACTCAATAATGCATTCAATAAAACTCTTAGTGGCTGACATGCATCCTAAATTGGTGTGTGGCTGCGGGGCAGGCATGCTGTCTGGCCCTCCTAAGGGGACAGAGCCGCTCCATTGCTCCATCGTCCCCACCACCCTGCAAGTGGACGCTAAGTGATGTTGACACCATTAGCATGGAGAATGAAATAACAACTGCGACTTGGAAAGGAGCACAGGAGGGTCCCACCCAGCAGACACAGGACAGACCACTGTCACTGAACACCGGCCCGTGCGCACACCTGAGGCCCGTCCGTCCCAGCTCCCACTGGCCTAGTGGGCTTTGCTGCAGCTGATTCCCCTCCAGCTCCAGCTCAGAGGTTGGGTCTTGCTTCACAGTGAAGCTGTTCGGGTTTGGGAAAGAAGCTCTTCTTCAAGCAATGCTCTGACCAGGGAGGAGAGGTCTGTCACATGCAGCTGCCACCTCCACCCACCTAGCCCTTTGCACCTAGATTGCTGCTTCCCAGAGGCCTTCCTTGAGAGCCTGCACAGTACCCTAATAGATGGTGCAGTCGCGTTATAAAGTGCCTGTGTCCAGAGGCGGCTTCGATCAGTGGTCAGGAGTGTGCGCTGTGCAGCCACGCGGACTGGTATCTAAGCCCTGTCTCTGCTGTACGGTGGTGATATGACTTCAGGCTCCTTCAGGCTCCTTTCTCCCTCTGAAAAAATGGGGCTAATAATTCTCTCCACCTTCCAGAGTGGTTGAGAAGATTGATGGATAAGTGCTCAGTATGTAGCTCATATTTACTGAATACTTACTAATAGTTAATACAATAATATCAACTATTCTGAATCATTACTTAATATTTCTGTTGTTGTTTTTAGTATGGTGATTATAAGTTTCACCTGAGTTGTGCAGATGGCTCCGACCTGTACCTGGGCCTGTGACCTTTCCCTACTTTTCTCTTCCCCCTGCAAAAATCATAGCAAGTTATTGCCTGTTACATCTGCTCTTTTCCTGTGGTCTTGTTTCATTAAAAATGCTAATTCCCTCAGCCTGCCTTCCCATCTTGGCATTTGCATATACATGAACACTCATTCCTATTCTGGAGTGGTGGCCTCTGGGCTGAGCTGGTCATGAAAGGGAGCTGTGTCGGAAAGGGCTGGGGAGAAGCCAGGCCCTGAGCTGCCAGGGAAGTGACCACTGGCTGGGCTCTTCGTTTGATCTCCTTTATGCTCGCTTGCCCTCCTCTGGAGGCACCTGCTGGCAAGCAGGAGGGTGCAGGCTCAGGCTTCAGAGACTTCTGCCTGCCATTGTCTTGCCAGCGTCGGTTCCAGGCAAGAGATATGACCTGTGTGTTCTTTCGTGGCAGGAGCTGGGCTGGCACTGCCATCTGGGGAGCCAGCATCATTTGTCCAAATGGCCCCAGGACATTCTGTTCCAACCCTTGCAGGCACACTCAGGACCAGAGCAGCTAAACAAGGAAGCACAACAGTTCTTACAGCTCAGAGAGCCCTGGGCAGGTGCACGGTGACCACAGCAGGTGTCCATGGCTCAATAAAGAGCTATCTGATGGTTCTACACATTTCTTCTTGCACTGAGTGATGTGGTAGACAAAGAAGACATTCTTGAAGTCCAGAGGCACAAGCTCAAAAACCATTTGTCACCAGCGAGGTAGCCTGGTCACTCACCGAGCTTGAGTTTCCACATCTTTAATATGAGTCTCATGATGATTTCTTTAGAGGGTTAAAGTGATGAGACAGGTGGGAGCTTGCTTACACCCATGCAGCCCCTTTACCTCCACAGCTCCCCCACCCCAAGCCCCTCTGCTTAGTCCTTTGGATCTCTCTCACTGTCTCCCCCTAAAAGTCCTCCACTGCTCCACTTACGCTTCTTTCCCATCCCTGTCCACATATTAGAATGCCCATTTAAAGCAGACTGGACCACATTGTGCATCTCTTTCAAGTGCTAACCTGGCTTCCCTTCTTGAAAGGAAAAGTTCGAACTTCTCTACCTTGTCTTGTGGCTCATTACACATTACATCCCTCCCCTGCTAGCAATTCTCCCATCACACAGGCGTTCTCTGTTTTGTTTTTTAAATGTGCTACAACAACGTGGTGTCTGAGTACCAGCGCAGCATTCATGTCTGCAGATTCCAAATCTGCCAGCCCCTGCAGCAGCTCGGCTCCCCCTCGCTGCAGCACCAGAAACGGGAGGTGAACAGATTTCACACACTGTGAACTTGTGAACTACCCAGAAGAGTACTGAGAGAGGGCACCACATCTTCTTTCTTTCTCTGGCTAGGCTGTGTACTTTACTGGCACAGATTAGGTCTTTGTCACCAGAATTGTTGTGATCTAAAACATATATATCCCATGAATATTTGTTGAGTAGACCTTCTCTGTGAAGTCCTATCCCACGTGTCTTAATTTTTAATCTATTTAGCATCCCTTTTAAGTCTCACAACAGTCCTACTGGATGGGAATTGTTGTCATTGTTGTTATTTTTATTTTACAGATAAGTAGTTGAGGCACAGAAATGTGAAGAAGTAATTTGCCTATGATTCCAGATTTAGGAAGTCGTAGAGTTGTACATTAAAGTCAGAGTCTGACTCCCAGGTCTGCCTAGTTAGATAACCATAGTGCAGGCGGGCCAAACCCAGCCCCGGTGGAGAGGGTAGCGGCCAGCAAACCAGTAGATAGAAAAAAGGACCAAGCGCCATGTTTGTCAGAGATCAGAGAGTGGTGTGTAGACTCCAGAGGCAGGAAAAGGTTCTGGTGGATTTGGAGGGGTGGGTGGTAACTGTTGGTGGAGTGGTCCATGATGACCTCCCTGAGGAGGCCACTTCCACCCAGATGAAGAAGAGCTGGCCGTGTAGATAGCTGGAGGAAGGATGTTCTAGGGAGAGGAAGGGATGGGGCACATTTGAGGACTGCTCAGATGTAGGAGTGAGGGAGCTAGGAGCACTGAGATGTGATGTCAGAAAGTTTAGGGTCTATTCCGCATACACCGAGAAGCCACTAGAAGGTTCTCCAGAGGAGCATGCTGTGGTCTTATCTGTACCGTCAAAAGGTCTCTCCAGTTTCTTTTTGGAGACTGAAATTAAGAGCCTCAGTGAGCAGGTTTTTGCCAGTCCAGATGAGAGAAAATGGCAGTGAGGGCTGCTTCACTGAAGGTGATATGAAATGGGCAGAGGGCTGTGTTCTGAAGACGGACCGTGATGGCCTGTGCTACGGAATGGGATGTGGAGCAGGCTGTAAGAGAAAGCAGGACCACTGGGGATTACTAGGGTTTGGGCCTGATCCATTTATTAAGATGGGGAAGACCAGAGGAAAGCAGGTAGGGGTGTGTGTGTTTGTGTGTGTGTGTGTGTGTGTAATAGATACGCCTACAATCAGGAGTTTTGTGTGAACATATTAACTTTGAGACCCATTTGACATCCAATGGGCATGTCATGGATATTAGCGGATCTGAGTTTGAAGTTCAAGAGAGTGATGGAGGCCAGAGACACCACTCTCACCTGTTAGGCAGCATTACAGTGCTGGACTCTGAAAGAACACAGGATGCACAAATGGAGAGAGGAGGGAGGGGGAGAGAGAGAGAGAGAGAGAGGGAGAGAGAGAGAGAGAGAGAGAGAGATCCCAAATCTGAATATCTACATCCCCTCAGAGTTCCCCTGTTGACAACCTACCCTGAAAGTGATGACACTAGGAAATAGGGCTTTTGGAAGGTGAGATCTTGGAAGCAGAGTCTTTGTAAATGAGATTAGTGCCCTTACAAAGAGACTCAAGAAAGACCTTTTGTCCTTTCCACCACATGAGGACATAATTAGATGTCACCATCTGTGGACCAGGAAGAGGGGCTATACAGACATCAACTCTGCTAGTGACTTGATCTTGGCCTTTTCAGCCTCCAAAATTGAGAGACAAAGATCTGTGTGGTTTAAGCCACCCAGTCTCTGACGTTTTGTTACAGCAGCACAAATGGACTTAGGCAGGAGAGATGAGGACAGAGGCCCTGCACTGTTAGGAGGAAAGGGAGAAAGGAGGGCAGCCGTGAGGCGGAGGGGAAGAAGCCAAGGCCAGAGCTCGTGGTGCCACAGAGCTCAGAGGACTCAGGTGGGCAACCAGAGAGCCCGCAGTCAGCTGGACCCAACGCTGCTGCAGGGCACCTGCCCTTCACCCCGCATCCTGACTCTAGTTTCTCCACCTCACTCATTACCTGCCATCCTACTCCAGGTGTTGGTCGGGGTTATTTCCATTGTTGTGTTCTCATTAGAACACAGCCGTACAGGGCAGGGACTTTGCCTGTCTCCTTTGGGTAGAAATTTATCCTGGCATAAGACAGGTCTCCACACATCAGAATTACTTCATGGAACACCTGCTGAGTGCAGAGAACCAGGGGCCCGCAGGCTGACCTCTGGCCTTGGCACGGTGGGAGTCACTGTACTTCTGCTGAGGGCGATGTCTACCCGGGAATGGTGGAAGCGAAGGCCCCACCACATTCTGTCTGACAGAAAATGAGAGGTGAGAAAGTACAGTCGACTTTCTAGCAAGGTTTGAAGGGAGAAGAGAGGGAGGAGCAAGTGGGAGAGACCTTGGTCTCGTTGCTATCTGTCACTTGGTATCCAGATGGCAGATAATAAGATGTCTGCAGAGTGAGCTTGCAGGGAGAAAGGAATATCCAGCAGTGGGAGATCCACTGATGACGAGGAGACTGCACCCATGGTCGAAGACCTGCACCCCAAGTAGGGAGCCCTCATGGAAATGTCTCAGAGTCCCGAGCAGAGTGAGGGAGCATCGAGGGATGAATGGACCTAGTTCATTCAGCAGAAATAGGAGCAAAGGTCGGAAGAGAAACACGTAGGGTAGATTTGGAGAGGAAAGATGAAGTCTGACAACTCTCCCTCTGGTTGTTTCTGGTTCCCAAATGAGGTAACAAGCGAAGTCGTCCTCACTTGAGGGAGGAGAAGGAGAAGACAGAGGGCTATGGGAGTCACCTCTGGAGACCAGGGGAGCGAATCACCAGAGCGATGTAGCGGGCCCATGAGTCATCAGGCCTCATGGGTACGTGAGGGTGGGCACTTAGACAAGGCTGCTCTTTTAGAGGTGGAGGTAACTGGGTTAGGGATGAGCTCAAATGCCAACGCTAACCCCTGTGCCAACACAAAAGAGCAGTGGGTGTTTCAAGGCCCAATCCAGAGCTGCTGCCTTAGAAAGGATTGGGCCTTAAAAAGGTCTGGACTTCAGCAAAGGTGCTGACCTGCCCCACACTCTGACCGGGCTCCTGAGCACTGCTCCTAAGCAGGACCCTGTGGTCCTACCTGCTCCTTATTCCACAACCTTCAAGCAGGAGCCCTTGCACCACCTCTGCATCCCTCCCTATCTTGCCCCAAGCCCCTGTGCCTGTCTCAGCTCACCCTCTCTGCCTGCGCAGGCACACGCCTGGCTTCCTGGGCTCGGGAACAAGAGGGTGATCGCCACTTGCCACATCCCAAAAAGCAGGGAGCTCCAATGTCAGCGCTGCCTCACCACCTGTTTCTAGCTCCAATCTGCAGTCCATTTCACGTGGCACTGGGGTTCTTTCCCTCCCAGATGCTGTCACCAAGTCACTGTGTTGGTCTCTGATGGCTTTGCCAAGCGCTCTCTGGCCTGCATGCTGCAGCGCCATCTCACTGTCGATGCACCCCACATGCCTCTCAGCTGTCAAACTCCCTGGATCTCTGTGTAGTTACTGATCTGTAAATTTCCTGCCATTGAGCATCCATCAGCCATCCGCCTCTTCCCACTCCTCCTGCCGCACAGATGCCGCGGCACCTCCTCTGCTGCCTGGCAGTGGCCTTCTCTCTTTTTCTGGCGATCAGCAGGCAGGACTCAAATGCACTTGTTGGAAATGACCTGCCCCCTCCTGGGCAGCGTCACTTCTGTCCTGGCCAGAGGCAGAAGGTACTGACATAGACTCACATGCTGCTTGGTACCGTAGCTACGTGGGAGCTAGTCTGGTCTCCGTGCTGTTCGGGAAGCCCACCTTCCGAGCATTGGAAAGTCGCTCACCTCTCTGAGTCTCATTCTCCACGTCTGACGAATGGGGGTGATATCATTTGTCCTACAGGAGTGACCTGAAATTTAGATGATGAAGTATGTTCTGTCTGCCCAGCTCAGCTCACAGCTCAGCGTGGGTCAGTAGAAATTCCCTGAGTCCACAGGATCTGATTTCTCTCTCAGACATGTAATATGCACTGCTACCACTGACGGAACTACTGTTTTCCTGTGCTAAGGACTTTGTACCTTTCACCACATTTAATTTTCACACGACTAAATGACCTTGATCAGCAAAGTGTGGTCCCCGCAGAGCAGCAGCAAGATTACCCGGGGATTGTTAAAACTTCCCCATCTGCGTCCTTTTGAATTGAACTGGGCATTTTGACAAGATTCCCAAGACATTGCAAGGAGCACCGTTAATCACCCCGATTTACAGATGGAGAAACTGAGATTTAAACTGAATAAATAATTGTTCCTAGATCACACGGCTAATTGCAGGCGCTAAGACTGGCTTTTCACCTGTGTGCTATGAGGATGTTTACACTCCCATGGAAAGAGATGGATGGCAGCTCTTTGTGTTCAGAGCTAGGGCTCTGGGAAGTGCTCGGAGTTCTGCTGTCCGACAAGTTGGACTCTGGGTAGCGCTCGGAGTTCTGCTGTCCGACAAGTTGAGAGTTTTCTCTCCCTTCGCTGGAAGGAACTGCAATACAGGAATACCAGGCTGGGAACGGAAGACTGCAGTTTACCTAGTTACGTTATCTTGTACGAGTTCCTTCTCCTCTCTGAGAGTCTGCGTCTTCCTTTCTGTGTCTTCCTTTATCAAATGAGATGATTTGATTAGAGATTGCAACAATGTGCCTCTGCTATGCTCCGTCTCTTTCCAGGGGATTCTGTTTTGACAATTGTATGTATGAGGCAATTGTCAGTGTTTCTGTTTAATGCCAATTATCCCTTGGGCAATGGAGTTAGGAAGGGGGGAGAGAGGAGAAGACGTAAGAGAACTGTTGAATTAAACCCGAACTTCCCTCACATGACTCATTCTCTGGCACAGAGTACCAGGAGCCCCGTGTCAAAGCCCGCAGGTGATTTTTCCAGAGCCTGTTTGTGGAGCCGGAGGCCCTCTCATCCATCATTCCCGGGACTTTTCTCCAGGGGGTTATGGACCAAGGACATCTGGCGCCTGAGGCTTTATGTCAGTTGGTGTGATCCTCCAAACTGGGAAAGGGCCGATAACACTCCAAATGCGGGTGCCCGCATATCTTTAATTCCTTCTGAAGGGTCGGGGTTATTTCTCCATCGGGAGTGCTAATGGGATTCTAATACCCTGGCAAATGGGATTTTTTACAACTGCCATTCTGCAGTTACTGAGATGGCGTGTCGCTGGGACAGCCCTATAAATCCTGCCAACTCGCTCTGAGGAGGAGGAGGAGGAGACCACAGGGAGAGGCGGCTCACTCAGCGCTGGCCTGCTCAGGGGCTGCTCCAAACCTGTTCTCAGGATGAGTTACAGACGCTTCCGGAAAGCCAAGCTAAGCCATGGAAATCGGGCATGGGCCACAGTCCCCAAGCCCGAGGAAACCAGGCAGGATGGGATGGAAGCAGGTGGTCGGTCTGGAGGAAATATGCTTTGCTCTTTGTCATTTTCCTTTGTAGCTCAGTTTTCTGTTTCTGAAGGCTTGTGGGCACAAGACCTCAAGATGTTTGCCAAAAGCAGGAAGAACCTCTGTTCTTTTAAACCCTGGAAACAGGACCCCAAGCAAGGCTCTGGGTGGCTCTTAATGAGAAGCAAACACACAATGGAGTCCATTTGATGTTGGGACTAAAATAGATGCTCCAGAGTACGATGATTGTCTTAAAAAGGGGAGAGGTATTAAATGTTCAGATTGGTTCCTCTCTTAGTCCGAGTCCTTCGTGAAGTTAACTCTTTTACACCAGTGTATTGTTGCAGACAAACTTCCATTTGATCACCAGGATGAATCTGAATGATCGACAGAGCAGATTATATATATATTTTTCCATTTTAAAGACGAAAATAACACCAGGAGCCAAATAACTTGTTCCAGGAAAAATCAGTTTCAAGTTGCTGAGTTAAAAGTCCAACCCCAATTTAGAGATTTTTGAACCACCCTACCCCACTCCTACTGCACGTGTAGCATCTTCTAGCAGATGCCTGGGTTCTTCCTCCACGTCTGGCTGTCTCAGGACAGCTTCATTAAGAAATGACCTTAAATTGGGAGTTTGGGTTGCTTAGGGTTCCCCCCAGAACTCTATTCTTGCATTCCATGAACTCTCTGGTTCTCTTTGGCTTTGCATCTCTTTTCCCAACTTTTGCTGCCTCTTTCCTCCTCTCCCGGGTACAGAGAATAACTGAATGATCACTGCGTGGCTTTGCACTGTACCACGAGTATGCCTTTCTGCTTACCAAGTTGTAAGCTTCTCTCTGACCAGGTAGCCAGAAACACTTGGTGATAAATAATTAGTATAACTAGGCCCTGTGAACAGTGAGAGGGAACAGAAGACCTTGTCTTGGTTTTTAATGAATTTACAAATTTCCAGGGAGCTGGGGCCTAGCTGTAAGTCGAAATCTAGGTAACGTGTTTATAGTTCTTTACAGTTGCCAACTATTCCACAGCAAATTCTTATCTCGCTCTCCCACTAGTGAGGAAACATGAGGCGTGTGTGTGTGTGTGTGTGTGTGTGTGTGTGCACGTGCGTGTGTACCTGTGGTGCCAAAGATTGGCCTAGGAGCTCCTGCATGCTAGGCAAATACTCTAACACTGAGCCACACGCCCCTCCCCTGTGGGGATTCTAATTCCTTCTTTACAAAAGAGGAAATACTAAGCATGGTGGTACACACCTGTAGTCCCAGCACTCAGGAGGATGAAGCAGGAATGTCTCCAATTAGTGAGTTCCTATTCCCGGCCTGCTTGAATTACAGAGTGAGACCCTGTCTCTAAATTAAAAAAAAAATTAAAAAGTAAAATTAAATAAAGAAAGAAATGGGAATAGCATCTTAAAGAGGTAAATGAAGGTTTACCCAAATTTATAAAGTTAGAAGGGGATTTGAAACACCATCTCCCTCAGGCTTTTGCTTCAAGTAGCACAGGACTAGCAGAATCAGATGACAGATTTGCACACGATATAAGGGGCGAACAAAAAATACGGTAAATGTTTAAATTTAAAAAGTATTACAGTAAAAGACACATTGCCAAGAGCAATAAAATAAGTGCATTTGAAATGAGAGGAGGATTAATTATTGCAATTTTTAAAAATTTAAATATTCATCAAAGGAGGAGATCACTGGGCCAGAAGGATGGGAAAAGGGGTTGCCAAAGAGGTGACTTGTGGAGGCAGATCAGGTTAGCACAGTATCAAAATGCATGAGTTGCATGAAACAATCCGAATTTTTGCACTTGGGGAAACACTGTGCTGTTTCAGTGGAAGGACAGAGGCTGTCTTGTGTGGTGTCCTCATCCCTCACTGCAGGCTCAGGCTTCCTCCTGTCTCTGTAGCAGGATGGCTCCAGCAGGCTTTCTGCTCTCTCCCCACTCAATGGCCCTGAGTTGCCACAGCCCCAGTACAGAGCCTCAGACCATGGAAGGTACCATTTTCCAGACTGAGGCCACGCCTGCCCATGGGCTGACAGAGTGCCTGTGCATTGTCCTCTGGGTGCAAAAGTGGAATGGATAGGTTCACTCATTACCTCTCCACTTTTCAGGCCATTAAAAGAATGCGTCTTGGAGCAGACAGATCTGAGTACAAACCCAATTCTGACTAGCACCAGTTGTAAAACT
>PVJO010026415.1:0-21124 GCA_004026905.1 Hystrix cristata
GCACAGGGAGCTTGGAGGGCAGGGCTTGCTCACTCACTTGTTCATTTTGTCCTTCAGTCACTCTGGAGTTGGTGCTCGGTCTGGAATTGAGAACAATATGGTGGCTGGGTTTCAAGGGCATGTACAATCTGTGCTTAAGAAAGAGTGAGAAAATATCCCTTTTATGACAGAGCCCTTGCTGTGCTTTGGGTATGATTTTGGTATCTCTAAAGGTTCATGTGTTGGGAGCTAGTAGACGATGGTGTGGAAACTTGAAGGGGGTGTGTGTGACTCTTAGGTCACTGGGGCAGCTGCCCTTGGAGGGATAAAAGCAGCCTTCATGGGATCCCCGAGTTCTCAGATGGTTGTAGTAACCTGAGCCTGATCCCTGAGTGGCTTCTTACCTGGTCGTGTGATCATTTCCTTTCACACACTCCTGCTAACACAGTCACCAGGAGGGTTTCATTAGGGCTAAGCTGATGCTGGTGTCAAGCCTTGAATCTCCAGAACTCTAAGCCTCTTCTCTTCAACAGTAGCTGCCTCAAGTATTTTGTCACAGTAATAACAAGCAGACTAACACAGCCTTGGAAGTCAGCCAGCATCATTCTGCATCCTGTCCACGGAGGCAGTCACAAGTCCTGCCCAGGTTCAAGGTAGCTAGAGACTGCCTCTTGACAGGAAGGGGCAAGATTTTGGAGACCATCAGGACTGGAAATATTGCTGTGGGTATTTTTGGAAAATGCATTCTGCTCACTTATTTTTCTGGTCCAGATAATTCTCCACACCTGTGCCTAACTCTGCCCCTTGCCTCTGCCTTTGCTGCCCTTCCTCTGCTGACTGGCTCAGGATGAACGGGGTCATAATTCTTTACATTCTGTGTGGAAGCAAAGCAATAAAAGGTGACAACATCAACTCTACAGGCCCTGTTGGGGAACTCCAATGCCAAGAGAAATGTGTGTAAAGTCTGGGCCCTCCAGATTTCTCTCTCTTGTTGGCAAAAATAGTTAGATTTAAGGACTTATAGTTAGCAGTGAGATTTAAGATGTTTGCTCACACAAATCACAAACCACAGGTCTTCTTGGGTTAACCAGGACAAATTTATGATGGAGGAATTATTATTTTTTTTCAAGATTCTGTGAGATGAGCTAAAGATTTCTCTGCCTGGAGGGCAATTTTTCCTTTTGAAATTTTAAGTTTCTTGTCAAGGTGAAAGGTGCTGTTGGTGACCTTGTTTATGACCAAGAAAGCAATATATTTGCAAAGTAAAGTTCCTCCCAGGAAGGTAGTCTGTCCCTGATTTTTGTTGCAAACCTGCTTTGATTTATCCACAAGCCAAACTTTCCCGACAGAAGGGATGATTAAACTGGCTGGCAACTGAAATATGATACAGGCTGTCCTGATTGGTGAAGCCACATGACTGGGACAGAGCTTCTCCACCAGGGCCTGGTGACCCTGGGCCAGGTGTTTTGAGAAAATTTATAGGATGAATGGAAAAACAAAGAAGATCGATGGAAACAGAAACAATAAATCCCTATTCTGCAACCACTGAAAGTCAGAGAGTTTGAAGGAAACTACTGGATAAAAACAGCTGTTCCCTCAACATTTTTACAGAGTGCCTCTGCAAAACATGGTGTAAAGCAATCATTATATTTGCATAAAAAATGAAGCACTAGCCATAGAGTCTGAAAAGTATTGGTGGTTATTGTAAGAAATATGAATAGGTAAGTACATTTATTCACGTGGCAAACTCTGCTGGGCACTATTAACATTAGTAGGCACTGTACAAATTTGCAGAGTTCTTAGCCCTTGTAAGTCCACAGTCTCATGGGGGAGTGTGGTTGGTTTAGTGATGGTTCCCAGAAATGATGAGGCCCTAATTTCTGGACCTGTGGTTGTTATCTTACATTGCAAAAGGCTTGTTGTAGATGTGTTTAAGTTATGGGTCTTGAGCTGGGGAGATTAGCTTGGAAGTACAAATACAAATATCCCTCTTACGGGACAGGAGACCTGGGGACAGAAGAGAAAGTCATGTGGTGAATAAAGTCAGATGCTCCAGTGCCGAAGGAAGAGGCTACGAGCCAAAGACAGTAAGGAACACAAGCCTAGAAGTGGGAGAAAGATGACAGGTTCTGGGCCAGGGAAGCTGGTGTAGACGTCTAAGCTCCGGAGACGTATGAGAATACATTAGTGTTATTTTAAGCCATCAAGTTTGAGATAATTTGTTATAGCAGAAAACAAATACAGGCAGTTGGTACATATCTTTGAGATATAATTTTAAAGCCTGCCCAGCTGCCTTTCAGGAAATGGCTAACAGGTCACTCGGGATGGGTGAGAACTTTCCATGGCTTGTTTCTTTGGCTTTCAGATTTGTTCAGCCGTCAGCAATCGAAGGTCTGTGAGGAGGAGTGATTTTGACCTCTTTGTCATCATGCTTGCTGGAGGATTTTCATAATGGTCTGAGCGAAGAGGAGAATTTTGGGAGAGTCATTTAAAACCATTCTCCATTTTGTGATATATATGAGGCCATGAGACTGTTTTCAAGAAAGCACATAGACTAAAACTCGTACCTCCAAACAAATTTTACCCCCTTCAAATGTCCACCTGGAATGTGGAGCAACTCTCCTGGCTTTGCTATTGCTTAGGAGGAAGTTAGTGTTCTTCTTCTCTTAGAGCTCTTGAATATCCTCAGTAGAAGCAATTCTATTATCCAGTGGGGAATCTGACTTTTATCATAACCCCAAATTGTCTCTGAAGTCCAGGGATCAGGTGGGACACTATTGTGGTTTGGATCTGGGTGTCTCCCAAAGCCTCATGCACTCAGAAGCAGGAATTTTGGAAGGTGATTAGATGATGAGGGCTACAGCTGGGTTAGAGGCAGGTCACTGGAGGCATGACCTGGAAGGGTTTATCTACCTCCCTAGCAACTTCCTTGTCTCTTTGCTTCCTGTCTGCCATGCTGTGAGCAGCTTTGCTTTGCCTAGACCCTTCTGCCATGCTCTTCCTGCCTTGGAACCAGCCAGCCATGAATCGAAATTGTGAGCCAAAATAAACCTATTGTCCTTTAAGTTGTGTACGTCAGGTATTGTGTCCCAGCAAGGAGAAAGTGACCAAGATAGGCATGGTGCTGTCTATTACTATTTGGGCAACTAAAAACTACTTTACACATATAAACAAATCTTTTATTCAGAAGTATGACCTGCATGAAGATTGAAATTCATCTCTGAATGTGCCTGTCTGAGTGGGTGGAATTTCACTGAATTCAAGTCACTTTATGTCATAAGAAGCTTGTTATTTTCTGTCTCACTAAGAAAGTAATCTGCCAACTAAACAATGATATAATTCTTCACTAGAGTTTTTTATTTAGTGAAAGAGATATTTCAGCCTTACTTAGATATACTTTAAAAAGATGTATCACTCTGTTCCTGTCTGAAAAAGAAACTCTAAGTAGCATTGGTTAGCACAGCTATGAAAGATCTTCACCTCCGATGTCAGACTCTTCAGCACCAGTTGTGATGCAGAGTCAGGAAACCCAGATCTGTCACGCAGTACTGTCTTCGGTGCCTGTTTTGAGGTCGTTGTGTGTCCTTTGGGGATGAATTTTGTTTCCGGCTGTCCTGTTTCCATGCATTTTTGGGGACTCAGTAACATTCTATTAAATGTTGAATCATGTTTTTCCATCCTCATGTCATCTTTTGGTAGACATTTTAAGTGGTGATTAAGCCAACATGGGAAGTGTGGACCACACACAGTGCTCAGTGGAGGAGAATCCAGGCTGAAGGGCTAACATGGAGTATAAATGAAACAACCCTGATGGCACCTAGTCACAATCATTTGTGCTAGTCCTTCAGGTGCTAAAACAAAATTCACTGGACCAGGTCATTTATAAATGGTAGAAATTCATTTCTTACACTTTTGGGGCTGGCAAGTCCATACCTGAGGTACCAGCAGATTCAGTGTCTGGAGAAGGTGCTTTCTGCCAAATAGACCGTATCTCTTGATGAGCCTTACAGAGGGCGATGCTGTCTCCCTCCCACCTGGCAGTGGGGATGGATGGCCGTAGCAGCTCTCTGAAACTGCTTTTATGTGGACTTCAGCCCACCCCTGAGCCCCTGTCCCTTAGTACCATCACCTTGGAGTTAAAGCTCCAATAAACGGATTTTGGAGGAACACATGCATTCAAGCCACAGCACCATCCCTTGGCTGATAAGGACTGTAAGAAACATGATTTCATGATGTCATTCTGTGAAAAAAATGTGCTTTTGGAATCCTGAAAATTTATTGCCTTTCTTTCAGATTATTTTATTTTTATTTTTTATTCAATTTTGGTGCTGGGGATTGAACTCAGGGCCTTGCACTGGCGAGGCAAGCGCTCTAACCACTGAGCTAAATGGAACTCTAGTGCAGCTATTGTTACTTTCCACATTAAGAATAAATTACAATGAAGAAAGAGCAAGGGGTTTGCTCAAGGTCAGACACATTCGAGGGCATTCAGCCTTGCCCCAAGTCAACAGGGAAGTTGCTGGCATTTTTCCTTTGTGGCAGTGGGATTCACCACAGCATAGTCTCTGTCTTAGTTACTTTTCTCTCATTGCTGGGACAAAATACCCGACACCCAAAGTTAGGGGAAGAAAGGTTTATTTAGCTCACAGTTTGTAGAGGTTTCAGTCCACAGTCAGCTGGGTCCGAGGCAGGGTGGCATGGCAGACAGGCAGAAGTCAGCAAGGTAGGCAAGGAAAGCAAGCAAGCAATGGAAGCAAGCAGCTTCTTCCTGTATTTTATATCTTATCCAGGCTACCTGTCTTTAGGGTGGGCAGCACTCCCACCCTTAATCCTAATACCCTTAATCTTAGTGTCACATCCTTGATCCCAGCAGAATCATGCCAAACCGATCAGTGGATTAATTTAGTAATCACACACTCTAGATCCAGCTATCTCTTACCACATGAGGCTTTGGGGGGACACCTAGACACAAACCATAACAGTCTCCATCATGGTTCTGGAGAAACTCAAACATGTGCGTGCACATTTAATATAAAGAGATGAATATGCTTGCTTGTGTTCAGTGTTGATTGCTGCATGGGTGATGATAACTATCAAGAAAGCACTTGTACATGTTCAGTGGGACAGAATAGTCTTTCGAGTTTAGCATTTTCAAATGGTAATTGACTTTTTAGACAACCAAAGATGATTTTGTTTCTTTCCTCTCCTCTCTCCTTCTTGCTAATTTATCCTCAAATGTTATCCCCCATAGGAATGAATCCCAGTTTCTTTAAAGGTCTTTAAAACACTCTCATTTAAAAACCTAATTTGCAGGGACTATTGATTTAATTAGCCTGAGGTCATTTGTTGGATTACTAATGTCTCCATATTCTCTTCTGGGAGAGGAGACGTGGGAATTATGGTGGAAGGAGAGTTTATTAGCTCAATGTTGAGAACAGTTCAGTTAAGGTCTCCTGCTAATGTCTGCTGTGCTTTTCTGTCTGTGCTTAAATACTACATCCTTTGCTTTACTCGACTCCTACGGAAACAGTGTAAATGATTGGCAAACACCACAATATATGGAGTTTAGAAGAGATGGCAGCATGGGATAGGGTTCTACCAGCGAGCTGATCATTTTGGCTTTCACAGCTAAAATGGAGAAACCACAAAGATGGGATTTTCCCAGGGGGAGCTTCTGGTATTTGTTCTCTTGTTTCTGTCCAAGTATTTATAGAGAAAGTGTATTGATGAGATGATAGGGTCTGGAGAGATAAAGAGGAAAGAGACAGGGCCCCTGTTCTCGGCATGCTGAGCCATTAGTGGCACAGGCAGATATAACCATTATGGTAGCCCAAAGGAGTCCATCGTCTGATAGTGGTGGAGCAGTTGGAGTGGGCACCCAGAAAAGGGCATACCCTGGTCTTGGTAGATCCTTTATGCATCCAACTGAGGAATCTTTTTGGAACTAGGTGACTGGGATGAGCTTCTAAACGACAGGGCTTTTGGAGATTTGAGACAGGACTTCCCTGAGGATCCAGCCAGAGTCCCTGCCCCAGTGGGTTCCTCCTTGGTGTGCCAGGATCCAATCCCCCTTTTCCGATTGTTAGTCTTATGATTTGGTTCTCATATGTTCTTCTTTGTTTTAAAATTTATTCCTCCTTGTTTTCAAAATTTTCACTTGAGTTTACAGAAGACACTGACATAGAAGTATTTTATACTTACAAAGCATCACGAGAATCGGAAGAGAGACGCTACTGTCACAAAGCAACCTCACCAGAGCAGATGTGGTCCTGTGATTACCGAGGAGGGTCCCTCACTTCAGGAGTGAAGATGCTCTTTACACCCCATCCCAGGCCCCTTCTCTTTCCTCTTCCTTGATTGGGTCTCTGAGAAAATAATTTCTAGCTCTGCTAATGATGTTAGATTCTAGAGTTGAGCCTCAATGAAATGATAGAAAGCCTTAATTTTGGTGAGCTGCTCCATGCTGTACGTATATGACCTGTGATTGATTTTGCCCATCTGGTCAAGGGTGTAGTAGCTACTTTTCTAGTCAGTGGTTTGCAAGAGAGCAGATTTAATACAGGACATTTACAAGTTACAACATTCACACACAAGCCAAATGCAAGAAGAGTGCAGAATGTCTACCTATACACTGGAGACTGAAAGATCCAATTAAGGGTTGGGAGCCCACTGCAATGTCCTGTGTAGGTTTTTGTCTACACTAGAAACCTGAAGAAATCTGTGCTGGAACCAGGATATGATGCTTGCAGCAGAGATGAAGGCCAGAGCTCCCCTGAAGTGACCAGTAGCCATCCCCGATGACAGCAAAGTGCTGAGCTCCTTCTGTGATGAGAATGGCCAAGTTCCCTTTGTGAGAACCAGCCACAACAGAGCTTCTCCTGGGAAACAACTGGTGCCTATCTTCTACCCCTGTTCTCCTTTATACTGTGTTGGCAATAACCTTCAGGTGATCCTCTACACCCAAAACCACAGCAGCTCAGTCTGGCTGGGCGTTCCTGCTCAAATTGACCATATCAGTCCACTATCAAGGGTTTATAAAGCACTTACTAAAAATCAAGACTAAAGGCCTTTTCTTCTTCACTGAACTCTCTGTAGCACAGGTTGTGTGAGTTTGTTCAAGTTTGTCCATCTACAACTTAAGCTCTGTTTTGGATTCTGTGATGGTCTTCTTGGCTGGATGTCATCTAACCTCTCAGGTCTCTTCTTCTGTCCTTCCTTTAATGCAGAATGATGATTCTTAATGATAGTCTTCTTTTTCACGATTTCACCTAATGGTAATATCTTTATGTTGATGACACATACACACTTCAGGGGGGAGAGAGAGACAGAGGGAGAGACAGAGAGAGATCGATTCCCGGTCTCCATCTGTTTTCTGATCTCTTGAATCTGTGTGTATATCAACTCTACCCTCTTGAACATTTCCAGAAAGTCAACTTGCCCAGAACTAAGCCTACTATATTTTCCCACAAAAAGTAGGCTGTATCATGATAGAATTAGGAGTGACATTCCAAATGTACTGAAGTACCACTTAATGGAGATGTGCCAACAAGGATGGATGGGTGTACCTGGAGCCATCTGATTGGCCTCTTCCTTCCCCTTGTCTTTTTTGACACCTTGAGTACAGACATGGCTGCCTGGCTGGTGAAATATTTTAGGTGATTTAAAATTTCTTGGAGGTAGCTGGTATGGTAGATGATTGATTAGCCAATCCTAACAACAAAAGTTTAATGGAAACAAATATGAAGTTTTGTTCCTGTGCTCAAAAAATCCAATTATACAAGTAGAGGAGAGAGATAACTGGGCCAATATCTGGTGTGAAAAGTATGTAGTGTTTGTGTTTGGCGGAACGGAAGTTTGATATGAGCAGGAGCGTGGTGTGTCTGCCTTTGGAAGCTCATCTGTGCTGGGGCTGTTTTTCATCTGTCACTGTACGGGGAACACCGATGAGCAGACTGTTAGCAGGAGGAAGGAATTTGATGTTTCCCACGAGTCTGAGATGAAAAACAGTCTAGTTTCTCAGAGAAACTTTCTTGAGCCAAGATTACTAGGGGAAGTCATACCTTGTTCTTAACTAGCGTCTCAGTCAAGAGTGATCACTCATGGGATACTTTTAATAAATAAAGTGTTAGGATATGTGTCTGGGAATAGGGTGAGGCAAACATGTGGGGCCTGAGGAGGCCGGGAGGTGAGAGGGTGCAGTCTTAGTCCCTAATACTGTTTCCCAGAAAGCCTTTCCCTTCGACTCTGCCCACTCTGACACCATCTCCCACCACCCCCTCTTCACATCGCGAGGATTAACAAATACTTGGATTCTTTGATTCCTCAAAGGGAGGAGACACTAAAGTGGTGACTCAGGTGGAAGAAAGAGGTAAGGTGACATCTTTGGTTGTACTTCTTTTTCACCTCTCAGAACTTTCCTAAATGGTGGAAAAACAGTACTACCGTTTGACTTTTGTAATAAGCCTACATGTACAAAAAACCATAACTATGGTTCTACTTTATAGATGAGGAAATCTAAGAGGGGGAGGTAAAGAAAATGTGTCCATTATAACTAGTTGGTGACAGATGTGTGTTGTCCAACTCTCAACTCCAAGTGTCTAGGCAATTTTGGTTTGTCAAGAAGTGGAGTAGGATGGGATTGGGTGTACTGAGGAAAAAAAGCATCCACTGGTCTCCTCGTCATTCAGCAACTTGACTATAAATTATTTCTCTTAAAAAGAGAAGCCAACTTCCTGTTAGGCAGGCATTTTCTGGCCATTCTGGGCGGGGACTATGGAGGACAGCTTTCTGCAGCTTCTGGGGTGGTTTTGATGGCTGGACAGCTGTGACTGTTGCCTCCTGCCCATGGAGAGAGTGATGTTAGAGCCATCAGCATGAAGCATCTGCAGCAGGGCAGCTTGAGGAGACTGGCGTTATCCAAAGCCTCCAGGTGGAGGAGTGGATGACGTCCCAGAGCCGCTATAACAAAGGTCCCCAAACCAGGCAGTTTAAGACATTAATTCTTTCCTAGTTCTGGAGGCTGGAATTCCAAAATCAAGTAGGACCTGCAGGCTGTAGAGGAGGATCTTTCCTTGCTTCTTCGGGCTTTGGGTAGATGCAGTCAGTCCTTGACCTGGCTGTAGACACATTACTCCAATCTCCATTGCTGTTGGCACCTGGCTTTGTCCCCTGTGTCTCTGTTTCTGCCCCTACATTTCCCTTTTCCTTGGAAAGACACCTGCTATTGGATTTAGGGCCAGCTGAATCCATTATTTTCTCATCTTAGTGTGATTACATCTATGGAGACCCTATTCCAAAGAAGGCCACATTCACATGTGTGGGGTTGGGGCTGGTTAGGACTTCAATGGTCCCTTGTGGAGGATACAGTTCAACCCGTAGCAGTAAACAAAAAGGGATGTCTTCATGTATTTATATCAGCCAACTTACTCTATTTTCCATAGGCCTGGTTTTAGAATTTTTCCAAAAAACCTCTTTCCCAAATCGCAAACCAATCTTTATTGACCTACTCAAACATGACCATACAGATTAAAGCACCTGTGCCTACTAACTGGCACATTTCCCAATTAGGAGGTATGGGTCCCCCTGTTCCATGTCCCCCGCATTTCCCTCTGATAGTTCAAGAGAATCCCTCCACCTCAAAATCTTTAATTTAAGCATACTTGCAACCCTGCTTTTTCATATAAGGTAACATATTTATAGATCCCGGGAGTCAGGGTATCTCTGCGTGTGAGAGTGTGTGTGTGAGTGTGTATGTCTTGTGTGTGTGTTAGCCTTAACGTGTTGGCCACCTCATTAGTACTGGAGAGTGAAAAAAGGCAGTGAAACAATACCCAGCCAGGTACCTTCTCCCAGTGGACTCGGCACATTTACTGAAGAATTGAATTGAACTTTATGGGCAGAGCCTGGGTAGAACACGCTGAACTTCCCGCCTGTGTTTGCTGAGACTGCAGCCCAGGCTGGATGTGGACGGTGTGGAGCTGGCCACGGAGCACAGTCCCCGGGCTCAGACAGCACGCAGGAGTGAGGCAGAGATGAGCTTGCCAGGGATGCAATGATAGAGGAGAAAACCCTAGAAGAGGTGCAAGTGAAAGGAGAGCAGCCCTAGAGCGGTGGCAAGTGGCAGCACCAGGACTTAGACTGAGGTCAGTTCAACCCCAGAGGACAAGAAACAGATACACTTTAACGTACCTCCGTCACATTTCTGACACCCCAATCTCTGTGTGTGGATACCTGAAGCTTTGCCTGCAGCTGGAACACCAGAAAAGAAAACTTTAGGGGACAGCACCCAAGATGCTGGTTTACACTAAACCCTAAACAACGGAGCTGAGCAGACTCAGATTGTCGAAAAGAATCTGGTTTCTGTAAGAACAGTTCTTTTATGATGGTGGTTGTTGTTATTTTCCATTGGCAAAATGTCTCCTACAGTGTTATTTGCAGCTCTGATAAATCGATGGCTTCTAAATGAAGTGCAACCCGTGCTGGCTGTTATGAATTCTTCTGGGCAGCCCACTGCATCTTGGCAAGAGCACCCAACTGGGGTGAGCCCTGTATTAGCATTTTAATTGCTGTCTGATTGCTTTCCTGTTGCAAGACTCAGCCCACAAAGGTATAGCAAGCAAGTTTCAATTAGTTCTTATCCTGTGATTTACTGGGCCTATAAAGAACATCTCCCTGTAGCACTTGGAATCTAATACCCTTAATGTACTAAAAGCGATATAGAACATTAAAGAAAAAGAATTGCCTTTACCAAGGTGCGGGCATCCAGGGTCCCAAGAAGTCCTTATTGGAATGAAAGTAAATTTTCTTGGGTGTGTTCTCGCTGAAACAAAACAAAACAGACACAAAAAAATGCAAGTTCTTCTAAATTTCATACTGGGTTTATATCCTTAATGTGGAGATAGTGCTACTGGGTTTTTCCCCTTGGCCTGCTTTTGTAGGGTGAGCTAGTTCATCAAAATGACATTTGTTATTGAATCGTGTGAGTTTCTCCTATATGTTGGCTATTATCCCCTTATCAGATATGTGGTTTACAAATATCTCCTCCATTTCATAGCTCGCCTTTTGGTTATTTCTTTTGCTGTGCAAAAGTTTTTGAATTTGATATAGTCCCACTTGCTTTTTTTCTTTTTGTTGTTGTTGTTGCCTAAGCTTGTGGTGTCATATGAAAAAGATCCAAAACCCAAATGAAAAATGGGCAAGGGACTTCAATAGGTACTTTCTCCAAAACATCTACAAATAGCCAACAGGTGTATGAAAAGACACTCAGTATCACTGTAGATTAGGAAACACAAATCGAGACCACAGTGAGGTGCCACCTCACACCCGTTAAGGTGGCTATTATCAAAAAGACTAACGGGATCAAATGTCGGCTGGGATGCAGAAAAAAGGGATTTGTGTTCACCGTTGTGGGGATGCAAATTTGTATGGCCGTAATGGAAAGTGTTTCAGAGACTCCTTAGAAAACAAAAACAGAGCTGTCACGGGGTCAAGCAGTCCCACTTCTGGGTGATGCTGGGGCTCAGAGAGTGATACCCTGAAGTACTTTGCACTGAAGGATACTGGAAAATGTCAGAAGTAGCCTCTTCCTGACCTTCTCCTCACTTCCGGTCTCCCACCCCTGTCTTCCTGTCCCCTTTCTTGTCTCTTGACTTCTGAAGTGAGTCACAGAAACCACAATTTCTCTTTCCCAAGGCAGGTCACAGAAATCAGAAATGTTACTCAAATGTTTCCCTGTCTTTCCATGTAAGAGCTGGCCACAAAGAAATTGTTTGACCCACTTTGTCTAATGGTGGACCCTAAGAACCGCACTCTAGAGGGAGTCCTGCCCTGCACCCAGGAGGAAGGTGAGCCACACAGGGAGGTGGAGAAAATCTAAACTGAGAGGCCTTACTGGGTGCCCTGTCGTCTGTGAGCATCAATCACGGCCTTTGTCCAATTGCATTTCTGCACAGTCACCCATATTTCCTCGAAATTCAGCATAAAAACAATTTTCCTTTAGTCTTTGGGTTTTGCTTTCTGAAGGCTCCGTGTCACATAAAATTTTAATTACACAAATCTACCCTGCTTTTCTCTTGTTAGTTTGTCTTTTGTTGTACGTATAGGCCACGACCCTTACGTTAGTAAGGAAAGTTACCACACCTTTTCTACCTCTATAGTATATATCCAGGAGAAATGAAATCAGTACCTCGAAGAGATATCTGTACTCTCCAAGTTTATTGTGGCTTTATTCACAGTCATCCAGACATGGAAACAGCTGAAGTGTCTGTGAATGGGTGAGTGGATAAAGAGAATCTGGCGTATATACACCATGGAACACTCTTTAGTCTTAAAAAGGAAATCCTGCCATTTGTGACAACGTGGATGAACTTGGAGCACAAGTGAAATAAGCCAGAAAAAGAAAGACAGATATTGCATTGCACCACTTATAGGTAGAATCTGAAAAAAAATCAAGCTGACTTCAAAAGATGGTAGAATGGAGGTTGCCAGGGGTCCAGGGATGAGGGGATGGGGAGCTGTTGATTAAAGGGTGCATACTTTCAATTATAAGATGAATACATTCTGGAATCTAATGTCCAGCAGGGTGACTATAGTTAATACTGTACAGAAATTTGCTAAGAGAGCAGAATCTAAGCGTTCTGACCCCTCCCCTAACGTGATGTTAGTCAGCTCCATTCTAGGAGGCGTTACACAAGGTGTGCTTAAATCGCAGCACTGCACTGTACACCATAAATACGTGCACATTGTTATTTGTCAGCCATACCTTAATAAAGCTGGAAAGATGACATTTATTAAGCTTAAGCAAGTGGACACAGCAGGTTTCTAGTAACCCTGGTCACTAACCTAAGAACTGGAAGTTTGGCACCTCTGAAGCATTCAGAAAGCTGCTGTAACTGGGTTTTGGGGCCTCATCTCTGGAGAATCTGATTCTGTAGACCTCAAATCGGGACCCTGGTGGCCTTCACAGTCTCTTAAGCTACACTGAAGTTTAGAGTTTCCTTCCTGCTATGCATTTGCTTAGCCTGATCTGCCTTTCTTAGCACATTTACTTTAGCAAACTTGGAATTGTAAATCCCGCCTCTGACCCTTTGACAGCTAAATCTTCTTCCAGCCTCTTGCCAGTTTTACATCAGAGGAACATCTTTCCCAAGAACCCAGGAGCCACCCCTCTGGGACGTGCTGATCTCTGTGGGAGGGCAGGGGCCTCACCTCCGATCAAATCCAATTGGCAAATGTGGATGGCCTGTTACATTGACCAGTGTCCCTGGTGTCCTCTAGCACTGTCCTGCCCTGGGCCTTAACAACGTGCCTTTTGTTTCAGTGGAGTTGGGTTTAGTCTGTCTAGCGGTTGTAGTGCCCTTTAACAAAGTGTCTGCATTTCTCATACGCTCCCAGGAGATAAGGAGGGTGATGATTGTGGGCAACATTTTCAGTAGCAACACACACAGTTGGGAAGAAACACTGTGGAGTATTGAAGACCTCAGAGCAAGCGTCCTGCCTTCCATCCTTAGGTCTTGTGTAGCACTGCCTCAGCTGTCCTAGTCTTAGAGGACCCATTGTAGTGGGGGACGTGGTGGGCAAGGACTGCGCTGGTTGTGCCACAGAGTTGCACCTCAGAGACAATGGGGTCCATCTCATTGGCTGGATACTTTTTGTACCGTCAGACTCTTTGGGTCCTGATTTCTCACCCTAGGCAGGGTGCATGTGACCACAGTAACTACCCCAACAACTGTAAGTCTCTGTTCCTTATCTTTAAAGGTATAAAGGGGATGGATATTTCATGGCTCCTTCTTGGATACTTAAATCTCCAGGCTTCCTGGCCCAGCTAGAATCCCATCTCTTCTCTCCACAGGAGCAGGCCCTTGCCAATGGCATGCGGCTAATGAAGACTTTTATTGCTGCTCTCCGTGTATCTACTGATCTCCGAGCGCCTCCCCTGCAGGACTTGTTCATGGCTTGGAGTTCATGCTAAATGGAAAGGGAGGGCAGTGAGAAGCCTCTGCACACCCTGCCTTAAAAATGAGTAGGCAAAAAAAAAAAATGAGTAGGCAAATTAATACAAAGGAATTGTGCTTGAGGTGATATTATATCTCTTTACATATTATATATAAATTGTATATACATATGTATGATTATTTTAGTTCTCTACTTCTGTATAAAACCACTAAGAGGTTAAGAGACAAGAAAAAATATGGGGATAGTGATTTTGTATAAGTCAATCTTCTAAATTTACAATTTTCATCAAATCACATATAATACTATTATACTACTGGTGCTTGTCGTTGGGGCTCAGAAAACAATACCCCAAAGCGAAACCTCAGTGGAAAAACTTTTCTTTGAGTTTCTCCTACCTTCCCACCCTCACCCCTCATTGTCCCTGGAGAAACTAGACTTTTTCTTCTTCAAGGTTCACCATAGAAACCAGAACTCCCTCCCCCAATGCCTGTAAAACCAAAAACTATTACTCTAACTGTCCTCACTTTTCCGTGTAAGACTGGGCCATGGAGAAGTCCGCTGGCCTATCTTATAGATTGTAGGTCATAAGATCCCCAACCTGCAGCGGGCCCTGCCCCACACCCCAAAGAGAGGAAATCTGTACCGAGAGGCTGGGAAGACTGAAGAGGCAGCTTGCTAGTTTCCTTTCTCAGTCTGCTACTGTTTGATCACACCTTTCTCATCCAATCCTATTCCCACATGGCCGTCCATGCTTCAGTGAATCCGGGCATAAACATTGCTAGTTCAGCCCAGTCTTTGGGTCTTCATTATGACAGTTCCTATGCACATGAGACTTTGATAAAAGGCACTTCTTCAGCTTTTCTCTTGCTCACCTGTGTCTTGTTAGGGTGGCTGAGCCACAGCCCTTGATGATTGGCAGGCAGGGATCACTTCCTCCTCCAGCCCTGCCCTGAGATGTTACATAGTAAACCCGGTACTGTACTCTCTGTCCTGCTATCCGTCATTGGTAGTTTAATTGCAGTGACCCTATTTTTTAAGTCTTTCCTTCAAGGAACACTAAAAACCCATTAATTTTTGCCATTGCCCTGGGACAAAGGGAATAAGGAACGAGATTTTGGGAGTGGTTTTATGGAAAAAGAAATGCAGAATTTAGCCCATTTCTCTCTCTCTTTCTCTCTCTCTCTCTCTCTCTCTCTCTCTCTCTCTCTCTCTCAATGAGACACTGGAAAGGCAGGAAAATTGTGTGCTGAGCAGAACTTGTGAAGGATTTGTGCCTCAGTAGTTGTAGTCAATAGGTTTCTGTTATTAGTTCAGGTGAAACACATGAATAAGGTGTATCTATATCATTTTCCTATAATAGATCTCTGGATGTGTATGTTTGTTTTTATGTACAAGTGGCTGAAGATAACCAAGAATGGTGGAATGACACCTAGTCCAAAGAACAAAAAACTATAAGGCGTCTAGGAGAAACAGGAGAAAACAATTGTTAACAATGGGTTACAAAAAGATTTCTTAAAGGGGACATAAGAAACACAAACTGTAAAGGAAACAAATGAATAAAATTCACTGCATAAAAGGCACAGCTGAGGCTGGGAATTTAGCTCAGTAGTTAGAGTGCTTGCCTAGCAAGAGCAAGGCCCTAAGTTTGATCCCTGGCACAAAAAAAATCCAAAAAACCACAAACAAACAAACAAAAAAGGCACAGTTGAGAAAATGAAAAGGCAAATCTAAGAAAATATTTGCGAGATATTTGTGCAATGGCTTTTGTGTAGAACATATAAAAATGCCTACAACACAATAATCAAAAGTCAACCAAATAATGTGGCAAAAGTTTTTTTTTTTTTGTGGTACTGGAGATTGAAAGCAGAATCTTTGCACTGAGCTACATCCTCTTTAATTTTTAAGACACAGTCTTGCTAAGTCACTAAGTTGCCCAGGCTGGGTTTGAACTTGTGATCCTCTTGCCTCGGTCTCCCAGAGTGCTGGGATTATAGGCATGTGTCACAACTCCTAGCAGGATTTTTTTTTTCATGTTAATTTGCATCTTTATTTTGCAATCCCTCGTTAGGCTTCCCAGTTCTTGTCGCCTTCCCTCAGAGAAGATGGGCAAGAAAAACAGCAGTGGTTGGGTCTATCCGGAGTGGAAAGGATCTGTGGGATGCATCCCTGTTTTCTGTTTTCCTTGAAGAGTGTCGTCGCCCCGCGCGCGTTTAGGATCAGGCATCACATCCTCCCCACGGTCGTCTTCATCACACCAAGTTAGGAGAGCCAGAGTTCTTTAGGTCATTCGGTCAGTTGGTCAGTCGTTCCATTGGTGGGTCGGTTCGTCATTCCTCTCACCTGTCCACGTGCAGGAATGCAGAAACGAATGCTGCTAGATGTCAGTTAGCTGAGTTCCTGTTCCCCAAAGTCGAAGAATGAATTCTAAGGAACAAAGGAGGTTAAGAATAGGAAATTTATTGAGAGAGAGAAAGAGAGCTCCTGAGATACAGGAGGGGACCCTAGTGGGTTGCCTCCTAGCAGGATTTTTAAGAAATAGATTTTATACCAAAGAACACAAAGAATGGCCAAGGATCATATGAAAAGATGTTGCACATTATTGGTAATCAAGGAAGTCAAGTTAGACAATGAAATACGAGCAGTGATGGAAAGATACAGTGAATGTTTAAATTAAAAAAACTTATCGTAGTAGAACACATTGCCAAGAATGGTAGAATAAGCATGTTTGAAGCAAGAGAGAGGATTCTGAGGAGAATTAATGGCAATGTGTCTTTTACTGCAATAAATTTTACAAATTTAAACATCCACTGTAGTTTATGACCACTCCACGTTAATCAAACATTTATGACAATTTCTGTCAAATAAAAACACTGCAGTGTGTTGTCATCCCCCTGATTCACCAGACCTGGCATTATGCTACTCTGATTTGTCCCCATAGTCAGAATGACCATGAAAAGTAAGTGTTTTGAATTGATTCAGGACATGGAGGCAGCCACAATAGTATAACTAAAGACACTCATGAAAGAGGACTTCCAGATCTGCTTCAGAAAGTGGCACAGATGATGGGATAAGTGTGTTTGAAGCAAAGAGGAGGATTTTGAGGGGGACTCAAGACAATGTGTTCTTTACTGTAATAATTAAAACATTTTTTTAATACCACATTTTTTGACCGTACTTTGTGCTATCATAGGCTGCCTAGAATGGCAGGAATTAAGAACAATGACTACACCGCTGGTGTTGGAGTCATGGGCCAACTAGAATATTCATCAACTGACGATGAGAGTGGAAAATGATGTAGCTCCTTTGGAAAATAACCTGGAAGTTTTAAAAGTTACAAAACATACTTCCTGAGCCTGCTTTCCAATATGAAAGCGTACACCCACAGACTTATCTGGAAATGTCCACAGTGGCTTATCCATAACATCTTAACAGTAATCCAGATGATTGTCACACCAATAAAGTTTAGTAGAGCCATACAGCCGAATACTACCCAGTAAGATAAAAGAATGCACCGCAGACAACATAGCAACAGGGCAAGTCTCTAGAGTGTTATAGTAAATGACAGGAGCCTGACACAAAAAGTGCTACAGGATCTTATTTACAAGGAATTCTGGGACAGGCACATCTGTAGACTGTGGTTGCCTTGGTCCAGGGTCAGGAGAGGATCTGATTGTAAAGGAGTGTGAGGGAGGGAACTTTTGGGGAGATGGGACTGTCCCCTCCTGATTGTCATGGTGCGTATGTGACTATTTGCTGAAGTGAATAAAGCTGTATACTTCAAATGGGTGAACTATACTGTATGTAAATAACACCTCAGTCAACTTGGGGAAAAAGGATGATTGAAGCCAACGAGAGCTGACAAAGGAAGCAGCTGTGAAAAGAAGCTTGGTGGTAAAGAGGACAAGCCTGGGAGCCAGCCCTGTCATTTGGTAAGTGTGACTGCTAGGTCATCTCCTGTCTGGCCCTTGGGCTCTGGATCTGCAAAGTGCAGGTAATGGTATATTCCGTGGTGATGGACTCAGTCCTTGTGCCCCCATCTGTATGCTGAAATCTTCACCCGCAAAGTGATGGTGCTAGGTGAGGCCTTTGGAGATGATTAGGTCATGAGGACCAAGTTCTAAGTAGTGGGATTAGTGCTGGCTGTAGTTTAGGTAGAGTTTGTCTTCCCAAGGTTCACAGGCTGGAGGATCGGTCTTCCAAGTGGAGGTGGCGTCCAGTGGGAGTGGTTGCAGTACGGGGGTGTCACCTTTGGGAGGGATTAATGTCGTTCTTGTGGGACTCCCATTAATTCCTTTAAAATCAAATTGTTGTAACAAGAGCAAGCCTGGCCCCTGACTTCCTTCTGGCTTCCTGTCTGGTCATGTGATCTCTCCTCCCACCATGATACATCTGCCATGTTGTGAGGTGTTCAGATGTCCTCGCCAGGCTGGACAGATGCTGGTAATAGCTTTGGAATCTCCAGAACTGTGAGCTATATTGACTTCTTTGCTTTATAAGCACGGACCCACAGGTGTTTTGATACATTAACAGAGAACAGACCAAGAAGAAAGTGCCTTTATCAAAGGACCCAGACAGCTCCCTCACTCTCTCCACCGTGTAAGGTCACCTGAAGTCAGGTCTGTCTGTGCCCAGAAGAGGTTCTGGTCCCCACAGCCAGCCATGCTGGTACCCTCATCTTGGACTTCCAGTCTCCAAAATACTGAGAAATAAGTTTCTGTTCTTTTAAGTCACCCCACCTGTGTTTCTTTCTTCTGGCAGCCTGAACAAACACCCCTTTAGAGTTCCCATGAGACATATGTAAGGACCCCTCCCCTCACGCCATATGAAATATTACATCTGCAGTTGTTGTTGGCTGGCTTCTTGAAGGTCTCCAGCTCTTGACCTCTCTGGACACGAGGGGAAGTCAGGGCTGAAAGGATGCCCTGTCTTGAAAATGTCAAGGCTGATGTCTGGTCTGGAGATGTGGGAGATGCTACCTGCACCTAGTGCAGATGGGACACAGACTTAATGCCTGAAGAGGACCCCTCTCTAGAGGGACATTCTCGGGATGTTGGGAAGCTGGTGGCCAGTGACTGGGCCTCACAAAACCTCAGAAGTGCTTGCTTAGGACAGAGATTCCCAAACGGGCCCCTCTGGAAGCCCTGTTTCTTAGGATCCTTTGCAAAGGGATTTGTTGCGCAGAAGACTCTAGAGGTGGTTATATGCACCACAGCTTCAAAGTGTTTCTCTTTATAGATTTCACATGCCTTTCTCTGCTGATATCGGCATTGTAACTCTGCCAGAGGAGGACAGAATAGGTGGCCTTTTCCAAACAGATCTGAGTTGCGGTCCCTTTCTCATAGCAAATTTTCTACGGAATGTAGCATATGAGGAAAGTGCCCTGGAGACACGGAGACAGGCTTCCTCTTCCTACCTCCATTTGCAGGTTCAGCAGAGACTCTGGGAACACGAGAATGTCCTGGTTTCATCGAGATGGAAAAAGTCACCCAAACGTCAGGGAGAACAGGCCTCCCTAGTGAAAAGATTCACATGGCCAATAACCATGGGAAGCATCTTTCTGGCAAAAGGGTTTTTTCATCCACATACACAAAAAGTCACCAGATGGACCTGCTTGAGACCTGAGTAAATCCGTCCACTTCTAAATGAGCACAAGTGTTCATTGGAGTCCTCTAGAGTTTATTTAAATTAGTTGCTTTCATCACTGATACTGCATCTTTTTACAGTTTATAATAGTTGTTCTGTGCTTAACTGTATTCTAACACCTTTTGACTTTCCCTACCATCAAACATCTCATATTACTCAAGCTGTGCCTGAAATGCCTTCCCTCAAACTCATTCTGCTCGGGTTATCATTTCCAAGAAACCCACGGGAGGTTGGCTCTGTTTACTGTGGGATGACTGATCAGGTTAGGCTGGGCAGCAGGCAGGGGCCAAGGTCATGCCCAGCTCCCTGGGGAGGAGAACGGGATGACTGGGTGGAGGCCAAGAGCCTGGGAAGCCTGGAGGGTGGGTACTGGGCAGAGTGGCCACTCCCAGGATTTCTGCTGCTCTCCAGGGCTTTGGGTCTTGGCTCCATGTGGTCCCTAAGCCATCCCCTGTAGGGAGGCTTCTGCGTTATCACTTCTACAAGAGAGCTATTGTTGGCATGGCATTCCTAAATGTCATTTCCCTGCAGACTGGAAGGTACCATTCCTGGTTCCATCCCAAGTCCCCTCCTCCATGAACCCCTGACTCTAGAGAAAGGTTCCACCTGCACATTTGACCTGGTGTCTCATCCCCTACACTAAATATATTTCAAAAGAGTTTCCCCCTTAGCAAATGAAGTTTGTTTCCTGGAAGTATTTCTGGAGCTAGCCATTAAAATGTTAACATTCACCCACTTTATCAGTTAGGATCAACATGGAGAAGCAAGTCCAATATTTAAAATCAGAAGAGACCAGACATAGAGAATTTTCAGATTGAGTCACCTTTGGAATGCCAAGGAAGTGACCACCAAGGAGGTTATTTTCAGGCAATTCAGAAATGCAGAGATTTCTGGAAATCTCACCTCCTATAGAATTAAAGTGGGAATTCTCCAGAGGCTGCACAGAGATTCCTCCAGGTGCTAATGAGCTCTCCAGGCGCCAACAGGAGGTGACACAAGATGCCATTTGTGTTGTCTGGCAGTGTGTAAGCAACCGAGACTAACGACTCTCACTTTTTATGCCACCTGCATGTGTGGCTCATTTGAGGCATCCAGTTGAAATCTCGCCGGTGGGGCCTCTGGCAGACGGAGCTTCCAGCCCAAGGCAGGTGGTGCTGAGGATCAGCGGCGATGCCTACACCCCAGCTTGTCTGTGTGGTCTGAGGAGGTGGAGGGGAGGGCGGGAAGGCTTCTAGACAGGCAGTCAGCCTAAGCAAAGGGAAGCGTGAGGTATGTGGGTGCACAGGGATGAGGCTGGTGTGACCGATGCTGAGGTCACGAGAGTGGGCTAGACATTCTGATGCCCTTGACCGCCACAGTAGGGGTCAGGTGGGGACATGACATGAGTAAGCCACATACTTAGGGAATCAGACTGGGCAATGTCTCTGGCAGAGGACCCAGGGGGACTGGAGGGCTGGAAGCCTGGTGAAGGACAGGTGGGTCTCAGTGACTCTGTGCCCATCTGCAGGTTTGGATCTTAGACTTGGATCGTTCCCTGTCACAGTCACTG